>VWYK01114640.1:0-18964 GCA_013399775.1 Semnornis frantzii | reverse complement strand
TGCAAAAGAACAATAAAGTATACCTGACTTCCATCACCATACGTCACTGCTGTGTTTACAGGGCGGGTAGAATCCATATGCTTGTTCCTGAGAGCTCTAGGCAAAACTCAGTTTTAGTCTCAGTTCAAAAGGCAGAGGAAGCTGATGTATTACTAGGAAATGTTTATTTGAGTGCAGACAACAGCCAGAAAATATTTCCAAGTGAAGATTAAACTTTCAAAGCTTAAACGATTGCCATGTTAAACCACTTCGTAGCTGTCAAAAAAAAGAATCTGTTTCTCCTTTATTTCTGGAAGACAAGCAAATCTCTCCACTGTTAACTTTTGTGGTCGGCTGGCCTTCAGATGTCAACTCTTCATTCGTCCCAAACATTGTTTATTTGTTTAAATTCTTTCCTGGAAGAAAAAAGATATACATCTGTCTCTTTCACTGAAATACAGAACCTCAATTTGTCTCTCCTTCTCCTTACAGTGACACTGGCATAGATAAGGTTTTCCTTAGCTTCCCCGGGTGCAATTTTTTCATCTATTTAGTATTGTCAGTTTGCTGGTTTGCTGGAAGGGAACCTTTAGGTCTAGCATTTGGTTTTGTTGAATTTGGTTTTTTTTTTCTTTCCCATTTTTTTATTTATTCTTTTTTCCCCTTCTTCCTTCCTAAGTAGGAAAGGTATGGGTCTCATACAGTTTCTTAGTTCTCTTAACAGTAGCAGCTAGCCCTACTGTTAGTGGCAGTAAGGAAGGCATGAATAGCAGGTCAGTATCAGAACCATATCCGCAGCAGAGGAAACTGGGGAGAACAAAATGTAGGAGAGAGTAGCAGGATCAGATCCCAGTGCCAGAAACAGAGGTTGCAATTATTTTAAAGATCTTCAGGACCTGTCTCTGAGGCCAAATGGCCTGCATCCACATTTCCTTTTCAAAACAGGGTAGCAAAATGCTTATTGTCTATTGCAGATAGTCCCTGGCTCGTGCTATTTCCTGAACCATACACAGAAGAACTTTAAAATCCTTGAATTGTTTGTGAGTTGTAGTTTATTTGGGCCAACTTGTCCAAGGTAGTGCTCTAAACAATTAACGAGACAGCCAAGTTTCTGGGTTAAGCTGCCCAGGCAAATAAAGAGTTGGAAAGTTTGCTTTTACCAAAAGATACAGAGTCAAAAAGTGTGTAAAACCAACATGCTTTGATGCAAAGCACAAAGTGTACAACTGCTACCTACAGCTTTGGTGGTTGCATGCAGGAAGGAGGGTGAAGCTTGGTTATGCAGAGGACGAAGTCCTCACTGGCAGGCACACAAACAAGCTGTCCTGCCTGTCTCAGTCAATGGAGGCTCACCTCTGTCCTCTCTGTCCTCTCTTTCCATGGCCAGTGTCTTTTTTTCCCCTCCCTTGCCATCATGCCAGCTGTTTGCCTGACCTGTATGCAGTGCTACTCAACATCAGTCAACAGGTCATTTCTGAGCCTCTTCAAAATTTCCTGCTTTGTGCTGGCAGTCTGTACCTTTTTGTGCACTCTCCATTCAACTACTCCTCTCTCTTCTAGTCCCCTGGAGATACTTTATGCAGAGAGATTCTCAGTGACATCTTCTGAAAGAGAGCTCTTAGCTGCAACCACATGAAGTTTTAGCTAACATCTGGGCCTTCAGACAGATGATATTATTTTATTAAAGTCATTTGAGCTGAGAGGAACTCAAAATGGAACAAGGCATTTGGGCCAGAAGATTAAATGTCAGCATAGTGGATATGAACTGTTGAGCAAGCCTAGTAGACAGAAAAGGAATCTGTGATACAGAAGGACTGGGAAATGCAAGCACGGGAATTGTAAAATTACCCGAAAATGAGCAAAACCCTTTTCGGCTCTGGCACATCCTTCTGGTAGCACAGGCAGAACAAAGAACTGTTCTGTGAAACCTCTTAGCAGTTCTAACTCCCTCACTTAGACAAGCAACTCAGCTTCTGTTGGGACTTTGAAGAATACTGAGAAATCCAGGACAATCTGTTTTATAAATAACCTGAATTTATTTGTACAGTAGATGGCAAGTGAGTAGCTTTGAGAATGGCTATAGACAGATAAAACTGAGTGCTCCTCTCAATCTGTTACTGAGAGGACTGTGTCCAGTTTTAGTCCCCCATATACAGGAGAGACAAGTTGGACAAGTTCAGTGACTGGAGCATGTGACATGTGGGAAAAGACTGATGGATGTGAGCTTGCTCAGCCTGGAGGGGAGAAAGTTAAGGAGAGATCTTGCTCCTGCTTTCAACTAAAAGGATATTATAGAGAAAACAGAGCAAACCTCTCCTCAGAGATGCACAACAAAGCAAGATGAGCCACAGTCACATGTTGCAGGATGGGCTATTCTGACTATCTGTATGGAAAAACATCTTCACACTGAGAATGGGTAAGCACTGGCTCATGCTACTTCATGGGACAGTGAAGCTTCCACCCTTGGAGATTTTCAGCATTCAGGTTGTGAAAACCCTAAGCAACTGCTGTAACTTGAGGTGGGCTCTGCTTTGAGGATTGGTTTAGGCTTAGATGATTTCTGAGGTTCCTTCTAACCTAAATTGTTCTGCGACTCTAAGCACAACCTTCTTGACAGGTTTCCAATCTCCCAGCTCCCTAACCATTGCAGATACCCAAGATTTTGATCAGTTTTTTGACCTGTGACTACATTCCTCTTGCCTGTCCACATCAGTCTTTCTCACACCACTAACACTACCCACTTCTGTGCATCAGATAGCACATTTCCAAATGAGACCCAGGTTCAGCTGAAAGCAATCCCTTCTGCCTTCAGATCCAGAGCACAGGCTGAAACTGTGGCTGTGAGCTTTGGGCCATGCAAAGCTGCCACCACAGGTATGATAGCAGGCTAGTCTGTCTGTGTTGGTGCTTGGAGGGGCCTGGATGCACACAGCAGCAGAGAAATCATGCTTGCAGGGTTCTCTCAGAAGTTGATTTAAAGCACTTGATGGAGATGCCTCAGCTAGGAGGCTTGCCTTGCTGCTTCCCCTGTATGTGCAATGAAGGACAGCGGGCACCTTTGTGACAGCTAAGAGGAAAGATGGTGTGAGGATGTTCCTTCCTTAGGCATGTTGGCTATGTTCTTGGGGTTTCAAGGGCTGATTAAAGGCCTGGTGTGTCCCAGCTGGCAGCTGGAGAGCAGAACTGTAATTGTATCCCTTCAAGATGGCTTCCTCTGCAAGAACAAACCTCAAATGCTTATGTACATGGTGGCTTGTCAGTGTGCCAGAAACCAGAAGGCTGTTCCTGGCCACAGCTGGAATATATTTCAGAGGACAGGCAACAGCAGGAGATGCCTTGGTGAGGCCGCAGCTTGAGTATTGTGTTCAGTTCTGGGTGCCACAGTATAAGAAAGATACTGAGGTTCTGAAGCATGTTCAGAGAACACCAGTGAGGCTGGTGAAGGGTTTGGAGGGCATGTCATACAAGGAGTGGTTGAGGGAGCTGGGTTGTTTAGTCTGAAGAAGAGCAGGCTAAGGGGAGATCTTATTGCCATCTACAACTACCTGAAAGTAGGTTGTAGTGAGGCTGGTGTTGGGCCTCCAGGTAACTAGCAATAAGATGAGAAGAAATGGGATTAATTGTGCCAAGGGAGGTTTAGATTGGATATTAGGAAAGATTTCTTTACTGAAAGAGTGATGATGCGTTGGAACAGACTTCCCAGAGAGGTGGTGGAATACCATCCCTGGAGATATTCAAGAAGCATACAGATGTGGCACTTCCGTTTGGTAGTCATGGTAGTTGAGGTATGGTTGGACTCAACAATCTCAAAGTTCTTTTCCAACCTTAATGATTCTATGACTGCATGGCTTACCTGGCACTGCATCTGCCTTCAAAATTCACAACATAGACTAAGCATGTTAAACAGTATGAAGGTTATCTTAAGAAGTGAAGAAACAAATGTTATCTGCAGTGCTGAAACCTTTTAAACAGTATTTTATTAATTAGTGTTTGCTTCTGGCTTCAAACAGCAGAAAAAACAAAACAAAAAGTGAAAGGTAATAGCTTAAAACTCACAGGGTAATAAGCAAATCAAAGAAGAAAATACGTGAAAGACTGGGGCAGAGGTCAGGAAAAGACAAAAAATACATTGTTTCCGGCTTCAAGCAGGATCTTGCACTACATTAATTACTGTAGATTTTTATCGGCCAGCATTTGAACTCCCCCAGTGATAATGCTAAGCCACCTCACTTGGCGGCATCTTAAGCTGCATCACTGTTCTCTCAGGTCAGTCGCAAAAAGTGGCATCAAAACTGAAAATCCAGGGCTCTTGGTGCAGCGTGTGCTTAGTGCAACTGCTTTTGAAGGGGTGAATACTGGCAAGGGCAGCATCCCTGCCTAACCTTGCACCCAGGAGGGCAACACATGCCTCCAAGGATTGGGTGTGCAGTCGTGTGCCAGCAGCACTTCTCCCCATGCCACTGCCTGAGGCAAGCAATACCCTCAGCTGCTTCCCAGAATTGAGGATATGACTGCACACATGCCACACAGCTCGAGGCAGGGGTAGGTGCCAGCAACTCCTGTGTTGTCCTCAGGAAAGGCAGAGGCAGAAAAAGTTGGCTGTCGTCAGAACAACGATGTTGGCCTCTTCTGTCTCTGAGGGAGCCGCACTGAGATGCCCCAGGGACCTTTCACTATACTCTTATGGAGGTAATTTCTACTCTTTAATCCACATAAGGTTTATGCACTGCAATCTTTTTGTGAGCTGACAATCATTCTCCTATTCAAGGAGTGGTCAGATCCCCGGAGATCAGTGTCTTGTTGGACTGACAGTTGTTATTACTTAGTATGTTAATTGTTAGTGCAATACTTTATGCTGATGAAAATGGGATTTCCAAATTAAACCTGTGAACAGTGAATACATTGAAAAGTATGTTGCACAAAAATGAATCCCACTTCAAAGGCCTTACTCCAGATTAAAGCAGCTACAGCTGAGAGCGGAATTCAGTCTCATGTTATTATCTCTGAAGGAAGATTAAGTCTCAAGATGCAATTAGTTTCAGTTTAGCAAAAAGGGCAGGATGGAACAAGCATACTTCCAGTAGAGTATTTTCCATAGGAGATCAAGCAACCAAAGACTTTTTCAGTTGCTATCTGAATTATACTCAGTTGCTATCTGTGACGGTTTGGGAGTTCCCCGCCCCCCCACACATGTAAAATGACCCAGACTAGATTCTCAGCCAGCTGGAAGTTAAGAGCTGAAGCTATATTTACAGCTTATCACAATATACAAGCAAATATATACAGTATATACAGGAATATTTACAGAAACATACAAGGTAAAGGTAATAAACACAATACCCCTCCCAGAAGTCAGAGACCCCAGGAGGGGCTCCCAACCAACCTTCCACCTTCTCCCCACCCCTGCACCTTACCCCAAGGTTCTGGAGAATCAGCCAAAGGGGGGATTAGAAGGAATGTGGTTAGTGAAGTTATTCAACAGAGAGGAGAAGCCAGAGCTGCTAGAGAGCCCAAGAAGCTGCTTGCCCCGTGAAGCTGCTAGCCCAAGACCCAAGAAGCAAGTGCCCTGTGATCCAGACTGCCCACTCGAGAGACTCTTATCTTTTTGTAAACATTCACAGCAAGCCTATGAGTGAAGTAGACATCACCATTGTTTTCCTTCACAGCCTACAGTACAATTTTCTCTATTAAAAAAAATATTCCAATTAGCTCAAACCAGCACAACATCTCAGAGTTTTGTCTTAACCTTTGACGAATCAGTCCTGGGACAAACAATGCCTTTGGATGTCAGGTTATTTTTTTGTATACCACGATAATCAGCTCTGTAAAATTTCTGATTTATGTACTAAAATATTGGTATGAAAATGTTTTAAGGAACAAAATCTGTTCCCTGTGTGATTCAGAATACACTCTACTTTTATAAGCACATTGATACTGCCTAGAAACACTTTTCCCAAGATACAGTTAATGCAATTCAAATCTTTATGTGAAATAGAGCCTAGCCATTTTCCTAGCCCTGTGTATCCCCTCAATCAGTGTGAGGAGGAGGAAGTATATGAGTCACTAGAAATGTGTTTTTCACTTTCCAAAAAAGTTAGATTTAGGATGGCTAGAAATGTTTGCTTTGAATCAAGTCTTGTATTCTGGCCTGATACTTTATTCAGTTTATTCTTTGAACTCCAACAGCTTACTGATGCCTTATAATCAGAATAAATCAGTTCTGTTCTTCATTATTTTTCTGCTACAGCTGATCACTTCGTAGTAGTGAGTTTTCCTCTCTATGTCAAATCAAAATTAGAGAAAATCTTGAAATCTAAGAAAGATACTAATGATTTTTCAAAACAGAGATTATGCTGGTTTGCATGGGACTGAATTCACACTACAGGGCTGCTAAGTTTTTCATATTAAGTAATGACATGTTTAGTTAGGATCTGTACACATTCCTGAAATCCGCATGTGTTATGCAATAAATGTTTGATTTGCAAGTCATTCTGCAAGATATTGCTTTTTTGGTTTTGAGACCTGAACTTAGTGATACAGACTAAAGAGAAAATGTGAATGATGAAAACAAAAAAGAGGACATTTTGAGAAAGTTTTAGTTTAGTCATAGGAAATACAATAAAGTCAACTTTGTTAGAAGCAGAAAATCATGATGAAATAAAACTTCTTAGAGGCACTGCATTTTGAGAACAGACTTTGGACTTACTAACACACTAACTGGTTGAGATTAACAGAAGTAAGAGAAGTCTTTATCATAAGAGAGTTTACAGTTCAAAATTTCAGTACTAACCACTCCAGAGACCAGAGCTTCCCTTAGAGACTTTAAAGTTTCCAGGATCCCTAATTTATGAAAGATAAAATGTCTTTTCACTAGTCTATAGAGAGCATGCAGATTGTTTTCTGGAGAAACACTGGGGGAAAAAAATATTTTGTTTTTCTCATAATTGGACTCTTTCTTCTGTTTCTTCTCTTTCACCGTAGCCTCATTAATGCTGCATTTGTCCCCAGGCTGTCTGAAGCAGAGGTCACAGTTTGTGTGCTGTAGTGAGTTAAGGTGCTCTGCAATTCTTTCCGTGGGGAATTATGAAGAAAATGTCCTGTCTTTCTGGGTATGTGGTAAAGAAAAGGAAGACTTTGGAAAATTATCAGCACATGTGTGATTTAGTTTGCATCTCTATTTCAAAGCATGCAGTCATCACCAGCTGGAAGTGACAGCCAGTTTCCAGCCCATCCCTGGAGACTGGAGAACCAGCCTGTTTTGAGATCAATGCCAAGTTCATGTTCTTTGATTTTTTGGCATGTGTGACAGAGGTCCCAGTATGTGAGTAGAAACTTGAAATATATCCAACAAAGACAGGCTATTTGGAGAATACCACAATAACTACACCCTTTTCCTCTCTCAGCATAATTTCTTTTATTCCACAGCCCATAATTTTTCATTGAATTGTAGAATGACTTGAGTTGGAAGGGACCTTAAAGATCATCTAGTTCCATTCCTCCCCTGCCATGCGCAGAGACACCTTCCACTAGATCAGATTATTTGCAACCTCATCCAGCCTTGTCTTAAACACCCCAGGGATGAGACATCCACAACTTTTCTGAGCAACCTGTTCCAGTGCTCCACCACCCTCACAGTAAAGAGCTTATTCTGCATGTCCAATCTAAATCTGCACTGCTCTAGTTTAAAACCTTTCTTGCCACCGCATGCCCTTATAAGTAGTCCCTCTCCAGTTTTTCTATAAAGCCCCTTCAGCTGCTGGAAGGCTGCCATAAGATTTCTCTGCAGCCTTCTCCAGGCTGAACAGCCCCAACTTTCTCAACCTGTCTTCATAGGGGAGGTGCTTCATCTTTGTGGCCCTACCCTGGACCTGCTTCAGCAGGTCGACGTCCTTCCTGTTTTGAGGAATCCAGAGCTGGACATGGTACTGCAGGTGGGGTCTCACCAGAGCAAAGCAGCAGAATCAGTCTGCTGGCCATACTTCTTTGGATGCAGCCCAGGTTTGCCTTCTAGGCTACAAGTGCACACAACTGGCTCATGTCCAGCCTCTTATTCAGCAGTACCCCCAAGCCTTTTTCTGCAGAACTGGTCTCAATCTTATGACCCCCCAGCCTCTACTGGTATCAAGGATTATCCTGATCCACATGCAGGACCTTGTACTTCACGTTATTGTTCACCTGACCCCACTTCATCAGCCTGTCTAGATTCCTCTGCATGGGATCTCATCCCTCAGTCATGTCAACTGCACCACTCAGCTTGGCATCATCAGCAAACTTGCACTGCATACACTCAATCTCCCTGTCTATATCGTTGACGATGATATTGAACAGCACTGGTTGCAATACAGACCCCTGAGGGACACCACTAGTAACCCATCCACATCTGGATGTCATACAATTGAACTCTACCCTTTAGGTGCAACCATCCAGCCAATTCCTTGTCCACTGAGTCCACTCGTCAAATCCACATCTCTCCAGTTAGAGAGAAAGATGTTGTGAGGGACTGTGTTTAAGGCTTCACAGAAAACCAGATAGATGACAACTGCTGGTCTTCCCTTGCCCACTGATGTAGTCACTCCATTCTAGAAAGCCACTAGGTTGGTGAAGCCATGCTGGCTAACTCAGATCTCTTCCATGTCCTCCCTGCATTAAAAACAGAGTAAATAATACTTCTGATTGTTTATGAAATTTAGAATCACTTTTTTCTATCCTCAGGCGTACCTTTTACTATATGGGATTCAAATTATGTGAAATCAATAGTTCTCAATTATCATTTCCCAGTTCTTCTCAAACACATTGGTGTCTTCTGGTTAGCTCTGTTTGAAAGGAATAAGATTTTGCGTAATGGAAAAGAAAATAGGATAAAACAATAACAAAGTAAGCCTTATGGCAGGGAGTTGGAACTAGATGATCCTTGAGGTCCCTTCCAACCTTACCATTCTATGATTGTATGATTCTGTGATTCTATGATTCAAACCTCTTGAGAAATTTGAAAACCATCGTTTATCACAAGCATGGATGTAATTTGTTCAAGAGCCTAAGAAGTAGATTTATAACATTAGAGTATTTTGAAGGCAGAACAAGCACTTGTGTTAAATATCTAAGGGTGAAGCTTGAAAAGCCAGGAGCACTGGTTAGCCAAAGATGTTCACAGAACTGAATGACATGCATATGGGCTAATAATCATCAGTGGGATGTCTTTGCACAAAATGTAGAAGTTTGGTTGTTTGCAGTCCTTCACAAATGCTCTTATTTATTTATTAGTTATGTTTGGTGCAGCTCAATTGAAAGCAGAATACATGAGGTCTGTCTTGAATAACCTTTAAAGTGAAGTAGATCTAGGGAAAGAGAGCCACGTGAAAATCAACAAAGTAATGCTTGAATGTAATTTAGTTCCCTTTAAGCACTTTCTTTCAAGTCTTTGTAGAGCAGAATAACAAGTAAATGGAAAGAAAAAAAAGTGATGTACTGGGTAGAGAAGGGGAGGGGAAGAAAAGAGGTTTAGCTGTGAAGCGACTTGGATGTACAAGGTTGTGAGAAGAACAGAAAGATTAAGCAAGTGAAGAAGAAAAGTTTGTGCACATGCAGAGAACTCAAAATCATGCAGTGGGTCCAGCATCCCAGCGTAGGTGCAGTGGATCCTCTGCATGGACACCAGGCTGGCCACACCAAGGGATGTGCTCTTTGCTCAATCCCTGCCTCTGCTTAATTTCCTGTGACAGTAAGAGAGACTTTCAACCAGCGGAAAACCTGTGGGAATGCTGGGCCCTGGGGACATGATGGAATGTCAAGTCTCACCTCTTCACCAAATCCTTGCTAAAATGAGACTGATTTGACTCCACTGCAGTCTGTCCTTGATAAAGAGTGTGACAAGGTAAGGATAACACCAACAGTACTTGAATTCCTTTTCATAGATTTGTTGGTGCAGGCAGTTGCTGGGGGCTTGCTTTGGCAGCCTATGTAGATGCATTGACTGCCCAGACTGACTGCATGGAATTTGAAATGAGCATGTTCCTTGGGTCAGAGCAGAGGAGGATGCATAGCAAAAACCTATCCAGATTGATTGGCTACTGGAGTTGTTGTAAACTTTTCTTAAATCTCATAACTAAATGGTCACTTGTTATAGGTATCTTAATGAGATACATACAAGTCACCAATGTTAGCAGGATATGACACAATTTTGTTCACGAAGAAAGTTAATAACTTGTACAATTATTTGAAGCAGCCTCTGTGTCTTAGCTCAGATTTAGTATGTCACTTACTACTAAATAAACCCTGCTTAGGAGATGAGAACATCTTGCAACAGGAGTAAGAGATATTATGAGTACAAATTAATTATACAGCTGGATGCGTTAAGGATCAGAAATAATAAATGTTGACTAGAATGTAACCCTAAGGAGAACTGAAACTTGTATAGCCCATATGCATTTGTGTCAGCCCAGCAATCTGAAAAATATCCATGTCAAGTGTTGGTTTTTGAAAGGTAGGCTAGTATACTGACAGTCCAGATTTAAATTCAAACGTGGCCTCAGGTTCATACCTGTAACACATTTATGGTGAACCTTGGAGAATATTGTGTTAATGAATGCAGCTTCTACACTACTGGAATAGATGCTATGACACAGATGGAGATAGGGCAAAGAAGCTGGTGAGGGGCCTGGAGCACAAGCCCTGTGAGGAGAGGCTGAGGGAGCTGGGGTGGTTTAGCCTGGAGAAGAGGAGGCTCAGGGGTGACCTCATTGCTCTCTACAACTACCTGAAAGGAGGTTGTAGCCAGGTGGGGGTTGGTCTCTTCTCCCAGGCAACCAGCAACAGAACAAGGGACACAGTGTCAAGTTGTGCCAGGAGAGGTATAGGCTGGATATTAGGAGGAAGTTCTTCACAGGGAAAGTGTTGCCATTGGAATGGGCTGCTCAAGGAGGTGGTGGAGTCACCATCCCTGGAGGTGTTCAAGAAAAGACTGGATGAGGCACTTAGTGCCATGGTCTAGTTGATTGGCTAGGGCTGGGTGATAGGTTGGTCTGGATGATCTTGGAGGTCTCTTCCAACCTGGTTGATTCTATGATTCTATGATTCGTTTGAGATGCATATATTTTTCTGATAGATTAAGCCAAGAGATTAAGTACAGTTCAGTTTCTCATGCTGAGGTATTTTTGGCATATTTTTCCTTAGGTTTGCTTGAAAAGACAGAATAAATTGCCCTTGACATTCATAAATATATTCTGTCAGTCTGTGCCCTTTCTTCTCTGTATAATACCCCATGGAAACTCTTCAAGGGGGAAGTCATACTTACTACTCTGCATCATCGAGTGCCTGAGAGCTCTGAAATGGGAAGCTCTCCCCTCCAACAAATTACTAGAGTAAAAAAGCAGACCACGTTTGCTTTCAGCCTACAAATATTTGACTTTGTGAAGTGTAATATAGTTTGGGAAAACAATGCTGGTGGCATTTTTGTGTGAATCTGGTTTTCTTGTATTATCAAGTAGTGAAGAAAGATGAAAAGCTGAACCATCCAGATTATTCTAAGTAATAACATATTCCCTGGACTATATTTGTCTGCATATGTATCCCCCATCTAGAGTACTATGTTCAGGTCTGGGGGCCCCAGCATAAGCATAGGTCTGCTCAAGTACATTGACAGGAGTGTCACAAAGATGATCAAGGAGCTGGAGCACCTTTTGTGTGAGGGCAGGCTGAAAGACTTGGAGTTGTTCAGCCTGGAGAAGAGAAGGCTCTTAAAAGACCTTCCAGTACTTGAAGAGGACCTACAGGAAAGATGGGGACTTTATCAGGGAGTAGTGGTAGGAGGAGGGGTAACAGTTTTAAACTGAAAGAGAGATTCAGATTAGACACAATGAAGAAATTCTTTACTGTGAGAGTGGCAAGACACTGAAACAGAGAAACTGTGGATGCTTCATCCCTGAAAGTGTTCAAGGCCAGGATGGATGAAGCATTGAGTGACTTAATCTAGTGGAAGGCATCCCTGCCCATGGCACAGGGGTTGGTACTAGGTGACCTTTAAGGATCCTTACAATCCAAACCATTCTACAATTCTATGTATACAACGTTCTTTGTGCATGTATGCAGTCATGCATGTGTACATTATATAGTTGTTACCATCAAGAGGCAAAGATCCTCCTCCAGAAAATAATGGTGCAATCTGCAGGCTAGCCTTCCTCCTTTTCCCACACTCGCTTTACTTAAGGAGCTCAATTGAGATAGAGATTATGTGTAGGTCTGATGCTGGTCCTTTGCAAATGTAAATCCATTTTTAAAAATTGTTGATGTTCATCTATCACAAAGATCTTTCCTGCAAAATGGCCTGCCAGAGTCTCCTTTGTGATCCTGCTTAACTAGAATGTGAATGTTTAGGCTGATAGTGCTCTAAAGAGCCGTTTGTCATGCTGACAAACACTTGCAGTGTTTCTTATGATTTCCCTGTTTTGTTTTAGTTTTGTTTCTTTGTTTGTTTTTTCCCACTTTGTTTGGTGATTTATACAGTTCTTCACAGAAAGGAGTATAGGTCTTTATGCATTAAGGTAATGCAAATAAATAATAATAAATGAAAAGTGAACTCACTAGTAATGCACTCAAACAGGATGAGAAATGAACAGCCAAGCCTGAAGGAATGAAACTAAATTAAAATAAACAGACAAAAGAGAGAGAAACTGAGGAAAGATACTGTGGTGTTTTTTTTTTTCAAAGATAAAGAATGTAATGTTTTCTGTTTAAAGAGCAATATAGCATTTTCACAAGGTCCTTGTGACATAGACACAATAAGATACCAGAATTAAATTATTTTTCTCTTCTTTCAAAGTAACCACTATGGCAACAAATAGATTCCTAAATAGCTGGTGATGGTTTCACGCATTCAGGCTCTTACACCTGAAGAAACTTTGGAAATCAGATGAAATTAGAGCACCTGCAAAATATAAACTGCATGAAATGCAAGGGACAGGCATTCTTTGCTCACAAAAGCTTCTGCGCTGAAGTGCAACGTGTATGTGAGCTGTGGTCCAGCTCACAATGATGAACGGCAGCTAAGGTTGAAGTGCTACTCTGTCTTTGTGGCCTCCCTCTCCTTGTTACCCCAGCCAGTGCTGAGGCAGTGCACAAAGGGCAGCACGCAGTTCGGCATCCCTTAATTTCGAATAAACAAAAAATAAATTCATTGACAGGCAAGCAGTAGTTGGCGGCTGGTGCTGTGCAGCAGGCATGGGCGTGGCAGAGCCTGCAGGAAGTGCAGAGTCAGTGGGAGTGCTTCACACAGGGGATGCTGAGTCCCCAAAGGAAGACAGCTGTCATAGCCTGGAGATCGGCACTGCGTATTCGCAGGGCGTCATCAGTTTAGATTGTGTGGAAAGCGGGACCTGAACTCTGCTACACTTAACCCAAAATACTACATGGGAGATGCCTCTGCACGCTCTGTTTCCATGGAAACGAGCGTTAGCATTAGCCTCCCTTGGTAAAGGGAATCTATTAGACTGAGTTCAGTATTACAGGTATTTTATCTCAGTTGATTCAGGGAGAAGATAAGGATTAGTTTAAAATCTGCACGTGGCATTATAAGAGCATGATTTGATTATTCCATCGGGGCTTTGTAAAACTGGGAACTATTAGGCTGTATTACATAGGTAGAACAATGCCCATTTATACTGACTGACTCAGATGCTTAACTCTGCCAAAACCTTATAAATCTTATATCAAAGGGGGACAAAATCAATTTGAACATATCTGTCCTCAAATTAGACTTTATTACTGACACGATCTTCCAAAAACAGAATGATTCTGGTTTCAAGAAGCGATGCAGGCATTTCAGTTGCCCTATTGATTTTTAAAGGATTAGATCTATTTCCTATAAATAAATCCTCATCCTTATCACAGCATTGAATTAGCTAATCATCTAAGTCAAGTGGCAA
Source organism: Semnornis frantzii (assembly GCA_013399775.1). NCBI lineage: Eukaryota > Metazoa > Chordata > Aves > Piciformes > Ramphastidae > Semnornis > Semnornis frantzii. Next base: position 5,069 of record VWYK01114640.1, on the reverse strand, counting down.
GTAAACCTTTTCTGTAATAGTATTACCTAAGTTAAATTCTATCTCAAATGTGGAAGAAAGGTGGGATTTATATAGATCATTCTCAGTATACATTACCAGACAAACTGCCTGATGGGTCTCTCTCCCGGAGCTGTCAAAGAAATGGCAAATCTCCAAGGAATATTCTGGAAAGGAAAAGTTTTAAAATAAACCAAAAAAAGGTTTCAAAGATATTTTCAAAGGATGGTGGATCACTGAATTTTGACAGAATGAGTACAGTGTTTACTCAGTTTAAGTGTGGTAATCTGATTTAGTGGTCAGTAAAGTGGCTAACACAGAAAAATGGAACAACTTTTCTCAGTAGATCCATTCTGTTTTCATATCCGTAAGCACTGGAAAATGAGAATATCTGTGGGACAGAGACTGTTATGTCACGGCCCGTGGATCATTAGTAAGATTGGTAATTAGAAACTCAGCTGCAGACTCATTAGTTTCCTTCTTTATGTGAGCAAAAGCTTATAAGACTTCAGAAACTAGGCTGGATTTATGGAACTTGGTTCACAGTTAAAGAAAAAATATTTTCACTCCCAAAAAAGTAAAACAATGAAATCTATATCAAATTTTAATTGTGTTCTTGGTTCTTTGAGGTAAAGTCTTGATATAAAATAAGAGAAGGTTGTACATGGCCTATTATGCTGACATATGTCAGTTTGAGTCCCAGAGTTCAAGGTATGTTTTCACAGAAGATAAAGTTAGCAAAAGTCAGGATGCCTCTCCTGGCAGCGCACTCTTCTCCCCTTCCACAAAATCCTGCAGGACAGAGAGTTCTCATCATCCCATGCGCATAGAATCATAGAATTGTTTCAGTTGGAAAGGATCTGTAAAATCATCGAGTCCAACCACTAATAACTACCAAGTCTGATGCTAAACCATGACCAACATCTTAAAGAACTGGGACTCTGACAAGCCATCCTGTCCTAGTGGGAGATGGCAACAGGTATTGAGACATTTAATGTCTTTTTAAAGCTGAGGAAATTTTCCCACAGTCCAAATTTTTAGAGACCTGCTATGTAACACCCATATCCATAAAGTTTTCAGGTAAACCTACAGTCTTCGTTCTATGTCATTAATTCATTGCCTTGAAAATCTCAAACTATATAAGAAATCTATCCTTCAAAATGCATACTTCTGTCAGTCTGAAGCAAAAACATATTAAAAACAACCATTTAAAAATTACACATAAGAAACAAAATTCTTTCTAACACAAATCAGGTTATAAAAGTGTTTTAGTCTAATACAGCTAATTCTGTTGGGACATAACCTGATCTCCTGCCCTGCAACAATATGCTGTTTATAACCTGCTCTTTTAAATCAGTTCCCGATCAAATACGTCCCCAGTTAATTAAAAATTATTCTACAAAAGTAGCTAATAAAAGAACTAATTGGGACACAGGCCAACATCTCCCAGCTTCTTGAAAGAGTTCTGACATTTTAGGACTTGCGATTAAGTGTATGTGCTGGTGTTAAAGTGCGCAATAAATTGTTCAGTGAAAATATGGAATAAATTTCAAAACTCTTTGGGGAGGGGGGCAGATTTTTATTTTAGTTTTGAAACAGATGGGCAAGACTCTTAAAATTCTGCTCTTGAATAAATGCACCAAATCTTGGAAGCTTCTCCTCCTCTTGGTCTCATAATCCTGCAAAATCATTCTGTTCCTCAGGTTTTCTAGATTTCATTGCCTGTAACAGAAGCATAAGGTTATTTATTTAATCTCTGAGCAGAGATCTGAAAAGGAGAATTCAGCTAATACTGGCTTTCTGTTTTGTTGCCAAGGTCAGTTCATATTTTCATTTCTCATCTCTGGTTGCAGAGTTCATTCTTCATATGACACTTGCTGAAATCCTTGCTCCCATTGCCATTTAGGTAAATAGAAGGTGTGCAGCGGACATTGTGCAAAAACACTCAATGTGGACAACAGATATGTGTAGAGAATGAGACAGAGCATAATACAGAAAGTGGGGGAGGGACTGAAATGACTAGGACATCATAGTATGCATAGGGATCTTCCTCATACTCTTTCTATCCACACAGAAGAAACCTGTCGCTTGTCATTCCAGCGTCCCTTTCAATGGACACAGGTGGAGTCTTGAGCTGAAATTTGGACTAAAAATTCACTTGGAACCAACCACTTTATAGGAAGGACAGACATTTACAATGCCTTATACAATCTGACAGGCCACTTCTGCCTTCCCACTGTTTGCTTTGTAAGCCAGAAGAAGAAACAAGGTTTTCTATAACAGCACCAAACAGCTCAGGCCAAGGCAGTACAAAGGTTTGTGCTGCATGCTGCATGGCAGCCTAGCTGCACTGGATGTATCTGGTGTGGCTCTGCCCGTCCAGGCATCATCCAAGAGTAGGTTGCTCACTCAAGCTAATTTTCAGCATATAGTCTGAAGGCCATTGTCATGTAACAAATATTTCCAGAATTCAATCAATTAAGTGATTTCAATCCGTTTTAATTTCAATCCATTTATTTTAACTGTAAAGCCATCAAAGGTGTTTCCTTTTGTTTGACCTTCTCAAATGAGAAGCCAGTGACTGGGTAGATAATATGCAACTTCCACTGAATCCTTATAAGTCTGAGACTCAACCTGCTTCCATGTGTGCTTGCAGTTTATAATGAATTTGAGCAACAACGTGGAATGTTGGCTCTATGTCTACATATATCTTTTTTATATTGCTAAAAAATGTTATTTCATGTCCAACATTGCCTGCAGGATGCTTTTTACAGGCATATTAGGTCAACAAAAGGAAGTTCAGTGACATTGAAAGCAGAACTTGATATTTCATATATCAAAGTTTAAACCGTTTAAAAATGTTTATATTATGAACATGTAGACCTGACTGTAATTATATCACAACTACAGTGAGATAAAGGAAGAAGCAAAACTTATGTGTTTGAGATACATTTATCTGTCAGCTGATATCCATGTCCACTACCACACTGAAAATCCTAGACAACTGCAACAGTATTTAGGTTAAGGAAGATGATAAAGCGATTAGTATCTGATCAGGCATCTATAAACAAGTAATGTAAAAAAAAAAGCTTTTTGCACATAAAGCCTAATTAGTTTGGGAGAAAATCCGTCTTTGCACACAGAAGGACAGATCATGTGCTAGCTCTAATTTATGCTGATCCTTATATATTGTGCAGTAGGGATCTGCCTTATCCCTTGGCTGTCTCTACGTGACATGCAGTTTTTCACAGTACTTCTCAGTGATTTTCAGAATCCAGGAGCTATTCAGCATGGAGAACAATGGCAAGCAAGACATGGTGAGTTGTGTCTGCTCATGACAATGCAGTTACGTTATCCTCCAGCAATATGAAAAGAGATTGTATGTTATGACTACCACTTGCTCTTATAACAGCTGTAAAGCAGAAAATTATTTCTACCTTGTCTTTCACAATCTAGTCATGTCTCCCTTTTAAAGTAGTTACCATCTTTTCTCTATTCCATTATATCTCCTGTGTCAACATCTTAATTCATTAAGGAGATGCACTGTGTACAACACCTAGCAGACATTCTATCAAATGCAAAATATTTCTTCATTATAACTTTTATGTTTATGATCTTTCTGAGAGCACTGAAAAATCCTTGGGTGATATTACTGGTACAGTGAGCATGGCTATTTTAGGTATATGTTCATATTTCAAGATGAACAAGGGAATTTTTTTTTTAATATGGCAGTTACTATAGTGACAGTGACAGTTTCAGAAAGGAAAGATGGTATCGTAATACAGATATTGTACTGACATTCAGCTCAGATTGCCAGGAACTCTCAGAGTGGATCACTTAACATCTTTTTATTTTCAGATATTTTTTTATTGTTGTGACAGTGCTCTGGTGAACAAATTGTTGACCTGAACTTCAGGAGTAGAGCTGGCTGGGAGTTGTTCAGCACAGCTATTCCACGTGTGCAGAAAGGAGACCAGATTCTAGTCTGCCAAACTGTCCCAAAGAGGTTACAGTAATGAGGAAGTTTTGTTTTTTCCTTCATTTTGAAAAGGACTTTTATTCTAGATTTGAAAGCAAACACACGAACCAAGCAAACAAAAAACCCCGACAAAATAAACTGAGAAATGTTTTCCTGGCAAGAAGTTTATCATAAGTGATACGTTCCCTAGCTGGGTTTCTAGTTAATTGGTATTTTTCAAAGACTTTTGTGGGGTTTCAAACAAACAAGCTGTAGCCTGCACAGCTATGCTGCTCAGTTTACAGGTATCTAAATAACACATGAGAGAGAATCGATCTGTATTGATTATCCTGAAGCCTGTGTGTAATTCTGTAACTTCTAGGCTGAGCGCTAATTCAGGCTTAGTCAGAACATGCCTGTTTATATGTCAACTTTTCATCTATAACTAGAAAGCTACAGAAAGCCTGTCCTTGTAGTCATAACCAAATATCCTCCTGGTTCTTGCCCAAGATGCTAAGATGGAGCCCTGTAGTCCAAATCTCTTCAACACGTACTGTGTGAGGGGGCCGCTATCTCACAATGAGTTGTCAATGCCCATGATAATTACGAGAATAGCCATGGTATTATCAGTGATGGTATAATACCGTGATAATAGCCATGATATTATCAGCGATGGACCAAGTGGTCCATTCTTGCCTCTAATGTCAGTAATACACTTGTTTTAAAGTATGACAAAACCTTTAACATCCTAAATTTACCATACATATGGAATCATTCATGGCTGTTGGTAGCTGAAATGTTCATGGCTAAGGTCCCAGTGACAGATGAGACAAGGTTCAGGCTGCTGATCTTTACTTTGTTTCAGTAGCTGATTGCCAGCTTAGAGCAGGTCATTAGCTACCTGAAGCATTGCCATCTGTGACCTGCATGAGTAAGCTATTGTGTAGAAAAGCATAGTCAAGGAATGCAGGATGTTGGTCACCAACCTCAACTAGGCAACACCAGAAGTCATTGATCTTCCAGTTGATTTCTAAACAAGATCAATGTCTGAGTGAGCTGGCAGTGAAGACCAAAATTTTTCCTGGTTTTAGCTGAGAGATGAATTTATCTCTTC
>VWYK01114632.1:13208-38871 GCA_013399775.1 Semnornis frantzii | reverse complement strand
TTTTTTTTTTTTTTTTTTTTCTGTTTGGAACGTGTATGTGCATATAGATACACACACTTATATGTATATACACGACAGAGTTGTATTTGTTGGAAAAGGTGAAGTTCGGTCACCATCATAGTAAACTGGAAAACCACGGTCACGTCAAAGATTGGCTCGGAGAATTTCTCCTGCAGGGTTTTCAAACTTCTCAAAGAGACCCACCCCGTAACTGTATTTATTCTGTAATAAATGCATTGGGGAAGGAAGCAATGACAGCGTCTCCCATGGAGCGGTTGCGATCCCCACGTCAAGAGCTGCTTCCGTGGCGAGTCTCCGCTGTCGGGTGGCTGCCGAGAGGCGGTGAGGAGCACGAGGAGAAGCGCCCGGCTCAGCCAGACTTTGGAGTCACAGCTCTGAGTCAGCCACACGACCAGAAAAATAACAGTAATCACCAAAAAAGAAAAAAAAAAGAACAACAACAACAAAAAAAATCCCTCAGTGGGACCCATTAAGCACTTTATGTGGAATGTAGCAGCCTACAAGCTAAGGGCAAAAAAAAAAACCCCAAAACACCAAAGAAATAAAGAAAAAAATTAAAAAAGAAGCCTTGAAAGGAGAGGAAGGAAAAAAAAAAAAGAGCAGTCCCAAAGCCTAGTAACAAATTTTTCAGTTTACCATGACTTTGATGAGGTCTCAGACCCGACAGTCATATAAAATAGACACTGCTGTTTCAAAACAAGGAACATGGCAGGCACCGTGTAGAAAAGAGACTTGTTGTTATCTTACATGCTTTTATAGCAATGCAGGGGGAAGCAGTAGGGCAGAAAAGCATGAGAGCTCGAATTAGAATGGGTTAGAGAACTCCGTTGCACAAGACATGCACATGACGAACAAAGCATCGCAATTGTCAGTCTTACCATTTCTCCCTATATTAGTGACCGAGGTAGGCATCAGTGCATTCGGTCAGAGATAAAGGATTAGGGAGAAAGAAACTCATTGAAAAAGACTAAATTCCACAATTGTCTTACGGCCATACTCTCATTTACTGCATTTCCAGTTTACCGGTCCAGCAGGGCGGCTACGGCAATATTAATTACGGCTGCAAAGGGACCTCTTAAAATCTATCCCGTCGACAGGTGAAGAACGTGATGGAAAACCTCTGTGGCTGAGATGCAAGCCCATTTTTTTGGTTGTTTCTATGTTTTTTCTCAATCACGGAGCAGGACTAATTTGCAAGCCATCTGCGCTTTGGTTATTGCTGACCCACACCTCCCGGCAGGCTCCTATCGGTGGACAGCCCCACATTCTGCTCCCAGGTCTGCCCTGCCTGGCTTCTGACAGATAAGACTCTCACGGATGTCAGAGAGCTTTGCACCAGACCTGTAAATATCAGTATGGCATAAAATACTGGGGTTTAAACAAAAGGATCAATCCCAGTTTCACAGCGGGTACCTGTGATGGGTATATCCCTCACCAAATGCTCTCTCTACCTTAAGAGAAAGGCTCTTGATCATGACTGAAAAAAGAAATGTGGTATTTCAAGAGTTCATTTTTGATGTCAATATGTTTGGGATTGAAATACAGTCAATTCTGCAGTCACGACGACTAATTATTTTAATTAGCTCTGTAGCAGCTTCCATATGATTGTTGCTTTCCCTAAATAAGAATCAGTGATGATTCCAACAGCTTAACAATGCTTTCTCCATTTAGAGTATCAAATATGCTCTTTATTGAGCACTTGCACTTGAGTTGGATTAGAGCCTTCTCGACAGGACTTTAGAACTGTGTAAGAGCCTCTTAAAACTGCAGCTGGACTTCATGCTTCATGGACTAGAACTGAAGCTTCCCCATCATGGCCATAGACCATGAAAATCACAGAATCACAAAACCTCAGAGGTCAGAAGGGACCTCCAAAGGTCACTGAGTCCAAGCCCCCCGCCAAGGGAGGACTTCTGGGGTAGTTCACACAGGAATGCATCCAGGCACGTTTGGAAAGTCTCCAGAGAAGGAGACTCCACAACCTCTCTGGGCAGCCTGTTCCAGGGCTCTGTTACCCTCATGGTAAAGAAGTTTCTCCTCATGTTGAGGTGAAACCTTCTATGTTCCAGTTTGTGTCCATTGCTCTTTGTCTTATTGCTGCTGACCATCAAAAAGAGATTGTCTACATCCACTTAACCCCCACCCTTCAGGCATTTATACACACTGATCTCCTCTCTGCAGACTAACCAGCCCCAGGGCTCTCAGTCTCTCTTCGTAGGGGAGACGCTCAAGTTCCCCCAGTCATCCTCGTGGCTCTCCACTGGACTCTGTCCAGCAGGTCTCTGTCTCTCTTGAGCTGGAGACCCCAAAATTGGACACAGAATTCCAAGTGTGGTCTCACTAGGGCAGAGTAGAGGGGGAGAAGAACCCCCCTAGACCTGCTGGCCACACCTTTCTTGCTGCACCCCAGGATGCCACTGGCTCTCTTGGCCACAAGGGCACATTGCTGGCCCAATGACTTCTTCTACGCACCTTCCATTTCTGATGGGCTTTGAGGCACCCCCAGTGTCTTCTCTGCTCCTCCCTAGTAGATACTCTGTTTTAAAAATCACCCTAAGTATTTTTTAATGACTAATCTGGAAGTCATAACAGCAGCAATACTCCCAGACAATATCATCAGATAACTCATATTTCCTAGTTACAGCTTTGCCTCGGGATGGTTAATTCTTTGATGCTATCATTTTCCCTAAATAATGAGCACTTTGTAGGATTAAACAGCTTCACTGAGCTGCTCTTGGACCAAAAACAATCTGACAACTAGAAAGAAAGTGCTCTGTAGTGCCACACACGTATGAAATGTTATTACTGAGGGTGACATAATAGAGAAGTTAGCACTATCAGTGCTCTTTAATTACTTTTAATTACAAAGACTTCTTTAGATTTAATATTTGCTGGAATCAAGTCAGATTGGTTTCCAAAAATCACATAGCTCATTGAACTTGAATTAGCACACAGGCTGCCTCAATTTAGACACTGATTTATGTGCTTTTTTCTTAACAAAGCACCTCATTAAAGAAAATGCATTGCTCATGTTTCATCCAAGAGAACAAGTTAACCAACCAGCACATCTTCCTTCTTTCATATCTTCCCTTTTTAGAGGCAAGAGGCTGCAGGAGTGCCTGCTGGTACTGGTACTGCTTTCCATTGCAGCCCCACAGTTCTCAGTATCATGAGTGTTCATGGAATCATAGAATGGTTTGGGTTGGAAAGGGCCTTGGAACATCATCTACACTAATACTCCTGCAAAAAAGCAGGAGACACTGAGGAACTGGGGCTCTTCAGTTTGGGGAAGAAGAGACTGAGAAGTGACTTCATTAATGTTCATAAATATACAAAGGGTGAGTGGCAGGAGGCTGGAGCCAGGCTCTGCTGGGTGATGCCCAATGACAGGACAAGGGGCAATGGGTGGAAATTGAGGCATAGAAAGTTTCATGGAAACGTGAGGAAAAAAAATTTTCCCTGTGAGGGTGACAGAGCACTGGAACAGGCTGCCCAGGAGGATTGTGGAGTCTCCCTCTCTGGAGATATTCAGGAGCTGTCTGGATGCATTCCTGTGTGATCTGTTCTAGGTGATCCTGCTCTGGCAGGGGGGTTGGACTGGATGAGCTTTTAAGGTCTCTTCCAGCCCCTAACATTCCATGATTCTGTGACATCTTTAACTAGATCAGGTTGCTCAGAGTTCCAGCCAATCTGACCTTGAATGTTTCCAGGGATGGGGCATCAAATGTGTGCACAGCAATGCATCTGTGAGGCAAGTCAGATGCTAAGTCAAGAATGCTTGGTCTTTTCCCACAAACATTTGAACCTTCACCATCACCAGATGCACACACATTTGAAATTACTATCAGTGGTGAAAAAGGTGTAATTTGGAAACCTTAAGAGTTTTTTAAGTGGCTGGATGAAAACCAGCATTCTGTATAAATGCTTAAAAGGGGGGGTAGTCAGGAGGATGTGGCTTCTTTTTGCACTGGTGCCCAGTGACAGGACAAGAGGTAATGGGCACAATCTAGAACGCAGGAAGTTCCACCTGAACATGAGGAGGAACTTCTTTCTGTGGTGGAACACTGGAACAGGCTGCCCAGAGAGGTGGTACAGTTTCTGTCTCTGCAGTCATTCAAAGTTCCTCTGGACACCCTCCTGTGCAGCCTGCTCTAGGTGAACCTGCCCTGGCAAGTGGTTTGGACTATATGATATCCAGAGGTCTCTTACAATGCCTCTTATTCTGTGATTCTCCATCACATCTGAGATGGCTCTGCTGACTCTGGCTCTCCATCTGATGGTCTGGTCCATGAGAATGAACTACCCACCGCATCCCTCTTTATTTGTCGAGTACCTTCATTCCAATCAGGATTAAAATGCATTTCCAACAGCTCTCGATGGCCCCACTGAACTCAGTGGGCAGCTGGGGGCTGTGGCTGAGAGCAGAATGCGTTGAGCACTGGAGGCTGCCCAAACCACCTCCGCTGGCGCAAGAAACCTCCACTCTCTTTTTGTCTTTGGAACACGCCCAACAAGGGCAGCGCGTGAACGCTGGGGTGCTTCTTGCCACGGCCTCCATGCAAGTGGTGTGGCCAGCGGGTTTCAGGCAGCCAGGACACACCGGCAGCACCGATCCCCTCCCCGCGGGCAGGAACGCAATCGTTGGGTCTCCTGGCCTGAGCCAAGATTGCAGCGCCGCCTTTTCCAACACCGGCACCAAGAAAACCCGCTTCGGTATTAAGCACTAACTAGTCAACCTCGCATAGGCATGACCCACTGAGAAAAGATATCACTAACCTCATCTATAGCTTTCTTATAGCTCTGTGGGTAAAGGAAGAATAATCAGCATCAGAGGAAACAGATCGGGGCAGGAAAAAGCCAGAGGAAGGGCAAGCAGGTTAGAAATAAAATTAGAATTGTTAGCTCAGCGCTGTGGAGTGTAGAGAGAAAAACAACATCATCAACAAAACATTAATACACATCATAAAAGAGAGGCAGTGGAAATTCATTTCGTTACTAGGCCGACTCCGCAGTTTTAAAGTACAAATGGCAACAGCATTAAACCAGGAGGAAACACTTCGGACGAGATTTTGCTCGGAGTAATAGAAAAGGAGTGTACAGAGACCACTACCAGGTTTAAGCTGCAAAGGCTGTCAGGGGCTGGCTGTCCCCAGCCTTCCCGCGCAGAGCATCCCTCCGCCGGGCTGCGAGGGGACATGCAGCACGGAACACAACAATGTGCCATCGGCAACCACCACACCCAAGCTAGCAAAGCCCTTAAGCACCTGCTTCACGTGAAAACACAGGTGTAAGTGCTTTCCCCTAGCCTTGGGCTCCTGACAAACTCATGCACTCTCTTAAGCACTGAAATCTCCCACGGGCTCCTGCTGTACCGCTGCTTTCCAGCCTCTCTGCTGGAGGAGCAGCAGCACTAGCCTCTTTTTTGGGGTCCCCGCCGTCGTGCTACTGCACTGAAGGGAAAGGTGGCCAAGCTGGCTAGCAGCATTCCCACAGGAAATAACTGAGGACTCACAGCGGGTCGGCTCGGTCGCGTCACGTCCCTGTTGTCTTCCTGCTTTACCTTGGCAGGCTCATGGGAGAGCACGGGGGACCCTTCGGGCTTGGTGTTCCCTGGGTGAAAGGCAAATGGAGAGATGGGAATTAAAATACTGCTGAAAGCTGTAGCTGCTTCTTGTTACTGGGACAGGTTAGCATGGGGGCTTTATCATCATATTGCTTCTGCTGTCTCAAAGCCCTCCCCCTCCCAGCTTCTCTCTGCTTGACTGTCTCCATCAGTACAGCAACAGAAGCCATAGAATCAGAATTGTTCTGGTTGGAAGAGACCTTTGAGCTCATTGAGTCCAACCCTTAACCCACCATTGCCAAATGCACTACTAAACAATGTTCCTCATGACCATACTTACATAGCTTTTAAATAGCTCCAGAAATGGTGACTCCACCATTTCCTTGGGCAGCCTGTTCTGGGGCCTGACAACCCTTTCAGGGAAGAGATTTTTCCTCATGTCCAGCCCAAACCTCCCTTGAAACAACTTGAGGCTGCTTCCTGTTGTCCTGTCATTTATTATTTATGGGAAGAGACCGACCCTGCCTTTGCTACAATCTTCTTTCAGGGAGAGAAAGAGTCAGACCTTCCTATGCTCCAGGTGAAACAACTCTAATTCCCTCAAGTGCTCCTTATAAGACTTTTCTCCAGACCCTTCACCAGCTTTGTTACCTTTTTCTGGACATGCTCCGGGACTTCAAAGTCCTTCTTGTAGTGAGTGGCTCTAAACTGAGCCCAGTATTTGAGGTGAGGCCTCACCAGTGCCAAGTGCATGGGAGGCAGTCCCTGCCCTAGTCCTAGTGGCCACAGTATTTCTAATACAAGCCAGGAAACTGTTGGTTTTCTTGGCCATCTGAGCATGCTGCTGGCTTATGTTCAGCTGGCTGCTGACCAACACCACCAGGTCCTTTTCTGCTGGACAGCTTTCCAGCCACTCTTCCCCAGGCCTGTAGTGTTGCATGGGGTTGTAGTGATTCAAGTGCAGGACCCAGCATCTGGTCCTGATGGCTTTGGTCCATCAATCCAGCTCCTTCTCATGAGCCTCTCTACCTGCTTAGCTTGGTATTGCCCACTGATGTCCTGAGGGTGCTCTTCGTCCCCTCAATCGGATCATTGATAAAGACAGGTGCAAATACCAAGCCCTGGGGAACTCCTCTTGTGACCAGCTGTCAACTGGATTGAACTCCATAATCCAGCCCAGCCTCCACTGACAGCCCTCTTGCACCATCACTGCCCTTTTTTTCTACTGAAGGAACAAATTCTCTTTGCAATAAGAGCAGGGCATGTGATAAATTAAAAGCTCTGCAGCATCTGACATTGCTAGGACATTATCTGTCACAGGATTCCTCATTAGGAATAAACAAAACCATACCAAAAAGGACAATTGGTGATAAACTCCTTTAATTGACTACCTAGAGGAGTGATGACTTCACCAAGAGAGCCATCATCCTATGGCCAGGTCATAAAACATTCAAAGCATGGAGGTAACATTTGTTTTAATGCACTTCAGCCCTGGGGATTTACACTGCAGGGCTGTGCCAGAAATGCAGATGTATGGCTTGTGTGTGCTTCAGTGGCTCCTGCTGCGATTAAACAGGGGAATGGAGTCTCCTGAAGACTGGCTCTGAGATGAGAAGAAACTATTTGGCTAGAAACATAAACCCTGTGTCAGCACGACTGCCTGGCAAAAGCATTTTAGAGGAAGCTTCTTAGGGGCTAATTCATTTCTCTGCTCCCATCTCAGACTTTGCACAAAGATGAAGCTCCAAAAACCAAATAAACAAACAAAAAAGCCCAGCAGAAGTGAAAAACACTCCCAAAGAAACCATCACAAAGAAGTGAGCCTGGGTCAGTGAAGATAGGAAGCACACTGGAATTAGATTACCCTAAAGCATAACCCCCCCACTTCTGCACAAGCTACTTGGCGCAGCCACCCAGGCTAAAGGGAGTGTTGGCAAGGAGCTGGGCACAGAAGCACATCAGAAATGAGGAATCCTTTCATTTTTTCTCATTTTTTAAAAAGCATCCACGAGACCACAGACCTCCTGCCCTTCCCACTTGCCAAAGAAGCCTCAGAAAGCACACTCGGTGCAAAGCGATGTTTTCAAGCAGCTCACCTCTGACTCTGTTGCGCTCGCTGGAGCCAGCCTGGGAACCAGGCTGGGACCCACCCTGGGAGCTGGGCTGGGAGCTGGGAGTGCTGGAGCTGGAGGAGCTGCCGCTGCTGGTCCTCTGCAGTGGGCTCTCCACAATTGTCTCCGTCCTCCTCAGGTCTGGGTTGCTGCAGGAGCACAAAACAGAGGGGCACCATCAGCAAGTGTCAGAATTGCCTCCGGGGCTTCAAATCCTTCCCGCAGTGACAGGGACAAAGGTGAGGAGACACCTCCCCTGCCAGAAAAGACAGAGCTGAGGTCTTCTCTTCTGCAAGGCCCACTGAGGGACTCGAATAAGGCACTGAACATCTTTAGGTGCACCACAACCATGATGAAAAACAGGCTAGAGAAGATTCTACTCTTGTTTCGCCAAATCCAGCAAAAACATTAAAAGGTTGTCTGCTCCAGACTCCCTTTCAGACTGTCAATGTGCAGTGCTGGAGTTCTCCAGATAACCACCAATATTCATCATAAAAACAGGAATGTGCAAACAGCTGTCAGAGGAAGAAGTATTTCAGTGGAGAAAGGATCTCGAGGTTGTGGCAAGGACTTTTACCACTTATTCGCACTTCCCGATTTTCATGGCTTCACTTCAAATTTGCATTAGACATGCACTCCTCTCTCTTGATTTCTCTCACTCCTGTGAACACACATCTAGAACAAAAAGTGTCCTTGCTACACAAAGAGTGATTATTATCTCTCTGGGTATCAGATGCCTGCAGGAAATTGATTCCTATTTGGCACTGCGATGCCATCAGATGAAACGTTCACGCAGAGTTAGGCAATTTGGGTTTACACAACATTTCTGTTAAGTGATCTTATTATTCAAAGTCCTGCTCAAAATGTACAGAAAGCTTTCTCCATCAACTCCAATTAGGACTTCATGTGCATAAAAAAGATGCAGCAGTAGTGCCACATGGCAGGATGGGATTGCAGTCAGAGGCTGTGCACATAAAGTGAGAGGGCTGCGGAGTGCTCCTCGGAGAACAAGCACAACGGTGCAAACTGCACAAAGGCTCACTGCCCAAATGGGGTCTTTGCCAGAAGCATTTGGACACTGCCTAGCCCTGCTCTGCCCTGGTGAGATCTAGAGCACTGTGTTCAGTTTAAGAGGGACAGGGATCTGCTGGAGAGGGTCCAGCAGAGGGCTACAAGGATGATGAGGGGACTGGAGCACTGCCTGGTGAGGAGAGGCTGAGGGACCTGGGGCTGCTTAGTCCTGAGAAGAGAAGACTGAGAGGAGATTTAATCAATGCTTATAAATATCTGAGGGCTGGGGGTCAGGAGTGGGGGGGACAGGCTCTGCTCACTTGCTCCCTGTGATTGGACAAGGAGCAATGGATGGAAGCTGCAGCACAGGAGGGTCCAGCTCAACACAAGGGGCAACTTCTTTACTGTAAGGGTCCCAGAGCCCTGGCACAGGCTGCCCAGAGAGGTTGTGGAGTCTCCTATTTTGGAGACTTTCAAGGCCTGTCTGGATGTGTTCCTGTGTGACCTGAGCTGGATTGTCTGGTCCTGCTCTGGCAGGGGAGTTGGACTCCATGATCTCTTTGGGTCCCTTCTAACCCCTGACATCCTGTGATCCTCCACTCCCAGCTATGTGGACCATGCATTTACCCTGAAATTTGCCTGTCTGAGGTCTAGAGCTGCCCACAATTCTCTGCAAACCAGAGACAAGCTCTTGCATGACTAATCCATGGTTTTTCTGTCCAGGTCTAAGCAGAGTCTGTCAACTTCCCTGCTTTTACTAAGCATGCTCAGAGATGGCTCTGACATGGCAGAGACTAGATGGCTGCTGTGGTGCAGCATTCTCCCTCAGGATGCTATGAGTAGCCCTGCACACCACTATGCCAGAGGGCTGGATCTGGCTAAGCTAAAGGCTGTAGCCCTAGGAAGCCAAAAGGAATTTGTTTGATCTACATCTAAGGGAGATTTCACCAAGCTGTATCAGTGTCTGCCCCCCAGCACATTCCTCAGTCATTATCTGTGAAAAGCTGCTCTGATGCTTAGGAAATGGATGGTATGTGTATCACTGACATCTCCCCTCTGGCTTATGTGGATCCCTTTATCTGAAAGAGGTGATAGCAGGAGAACCAGAACCTAATTCCACTGAAGGGAGTGCCCAAATTCCCATTTGACCCCGCAGAGGCAGCATCCACCTGCAAACTCTGCAATGCCCAGGAATGCATCCGGCCCAGGGATCCAAAAAAAGCTCAAAGTCTTTGGTGCTGGTACAAGATCTAACAAATGCAAAAGTTCATCCCAGTGTTAGCAGTTAGTGAAAAGAGG
The DNA here is from genome assembly GCA_013399775.1 of Semnornis frantzii. NCBI lineage: Eukaryota > Metazoa > Chordata > Aves > Piciformes > Ramphastidae > Semnornis > Semnornis frantzii. The sequence goes on along the minus strand of VWYK01114632.1, from coordinate 28,866 downwards.
GCTAAACCCCGGCACAGGTTTGGGCTGATGCCAAGATGAGTCCTGCCCATCCCCCTCGGTCTCCATACCTTGCCCGAATGGGCTGGGAGCCCAGCCGGGGCCCCAGGGCACTGCCATTGCCAGGGGAGTTCTTCCTCGCCAGAGCAGGGGATATGGAAGTGGTTCGTTGAGGCACCTGGAAAGGAAGGGAGATGCTGTCACCCACTCTGTCCCATCCTGCCAGGTAGCCACTGGCACATCTGAGAGATCAGCTTTCAGCATTGCCTCAAGCCTGGATTCACAGCTGATTACCCACCGAGAGACAGGCAACACTTAGAGCAACTGTAAGACAGCTCCTGGCTTTCAGAAGGAATCACCACAGCCAGAAACCATCTGTAAGGTGTGATCAGGGATACTTTGGGCAGAGAAGCCCTAAGCAGCACACAGAACAGCCAGGGACCATCAAACAGGGCACTCACTTCTTCAAACATGAATGTTTACACACACACACACACATATAATTTATATCTAACACACCCCAGAAAAGCAATGTTAAAGGTTAAATTCAGACTGAAGTGCATTTCAGCAGCCGTTTTTACCATCTCTAGTTCAGATACCCTCTGGGTTGGAAAAGACCTTTGAGTATAACCATTAACCTAGTATTGCCAAGCCCACCACTAAGCCATGTCCCTCAGCACATCTGCATGGCTTTTAAATAGCTCCAGGGATGGTGACTTCACCACTTCCCTTGGCACCCTCTTCCAGGGCTTGACAACCTTTTGGGGAAATACTTTCTCCTAATATCCATCCTAAGTCTCCCCTGGTGCAACTTGAGGCTGTTTCCTCTTGTCCTTCCTATGGCTTATTTGGCAGAACACCCACCTCTCTACAGCCTCCTTTCAGGGAGCCAGAAGGTCTCCCCTCAGCCTCCTTTTCTCCAAGTGAACAACTCCAGTTCCCTCATAAGACTTGTTCTTCAGATTCTTCACCAGTTTTGCTGATCTTCTCTGGACCTGCTCCAGCACCTCAGCATCTTTCTTGTGGTTTGGGGCCCACAACCGAACATGGTTTGAGTGTGAACATTTATTTCAACACGTGGCAGCAGAGAGGAGGTGGACAAACAAGAGGGCTGACAGTGGACAGATGCAGACTGATTCACCTAACACTTGCATGAAACACTCTGACCTTTGCTGAGCTTCAGGGGCTGCTGACATAACCCACTGCTGGCAGGCCAGCTGACCATCAGCACTGCCAGCAGAAGCCCAAAGCCAACTGCAGCACGCAGGTGCTACAGTAGCTAACCCTGGAGCCCAGCCTTGTCCAGCAGGAGCACAGGCATCCCCAGGGGGCAGCAGGCACGGTGGCCTCATCCCCTGAGGAGAGGTACAATGATACTCACCGTGCAGTACCTTGCACCAGGTAACAGGGCTCAGTGAGATTAGCAAAAAGAGGCTGAGCCATTTCTTTTTGAGAATAAAGATGCAGTTATGTTAGGCAAGATAAAAAGATTGAGAGAGAGTTAAGCTTCACATTCTGTGGTATCACTGCCTACAGCTTGTCCCATTAAGAAGCCATCTCCAGGTAGGGTATTCTGCAGTTGGGACTTGGGAATTTTTTTACCTTCCTCTGAAGCATCCAGCCATAAGCACTGGCAGAAACAAAACCCTGGACCTGCCTCGTGGAGCAGTCCTTTTGTTCCCACTTAAAAACACATCACATAGTAACATGTGAAGTCAGATTTCTCATGGGTACAGCCTTAAATGTGATCTGGTGGGGACCCCTTCCTGAGCTCACGTTCCCTCAGGCAAGAGGAAGATAGTCATAGTGCTGGAAAACAGTTTTTTTCCAAGGAGCAGGTGCTGTGGTCTCACCATGCACCATGCTGGAGTTAAGAAATGCCCAACTCAAGGCAAAAGGCAGCACTAAATTCCCAGGGATTTTTCAAACTTACATTCAAACCAGGCAGACACTCCCCTGCACTACCAAGGAGCAAAGCACACCAACAGCTCCAGAAGCTGCTGGCTTGTTGTTCCTCTTAGATGAGCACTGATGCCTCCTCTCACTTGGTGGTAGCAGAAATAGGAGCATTATTAAGGCATGTGTCAGACCATCACAGATCCCTTGTGTGGGGAGGCTGACCCAGTAGCTGGGATTTTGCTCCTAAAAAGGCAAGTCTCTTTGCTAACACACAGAGAAAATGCCTCTCAATCAGGGACAAATGCTGCCTCACTGCCACTAATCAATTCCTAATCATTTTTCCTCTGCAAAAATCCTCCCAGGCTCAGCACTGATTCACTCTGAGGGGAACTTTAATGGCCAAGTTCTAATTCTTCCAAATTGAAGGTGTATAAACAACGCGATCGAAATCCTGGTCCAGAAGAGTCTTTAATTAAAGAGGTACTGACAGACACTGCCAAAATGTCAATGAATGTATAAAGCTGCTGGAGCCCTTACAAGTCTTCCATCAAATATTGATTGCAACTGGAGGCACGGCACCAGGCTAAAAAGGACCCATCTTATTGAGGATGACAAATTTTATGTTCCTATAATTCTATTTAAACAGAAGGTTGGTTTTATCCTAGGGAAAGGAGATATTCATTTATTCTGGCCTCTGGCCGAGCTCGAGAACTTTCTGTGCTGCAGGGCAATGCTATTTTGCAGCAAAAAGTGCAGCTCCCAGCAGCTTGGGCAAAAGCTGCCTCAGGTAACGCAACCCCCAGGCTGCCAGGGAGCCACAAGGACGAGCTCCTGCCCACCGTGTGCTGCTGGAGGTGCCGAACACAGCAGCAGGGACTCAGCTGTGAGATTGCCTCTTTGAGTGCTGAAAGTGAGGAGCAATAGTGTTACCTTTGGTGGAATGTCTTCCTCCTGCCGTAACCAAGAACTTCGGTCAAACTTTTCAATGCGAGGGGGCAGAGGAGGGTTTTCTGAGGTGGGGTCCGAGTTCTGCCTTGGCATCTCAGTGCGGTGAGAGGTCACCGTCAGAGCCTCCTGAAACCCAGCCAGTCCCTTTGCAGGCTGTTCATGCAGTGACTGAGACCCAGACAAGGAGCTTCCTTGGGATTTCACAGTGACCAGATGTGGAATCTAAGCACCAAGTCAAAACAGAACTATCAGTACAAAATGGGAAAAAAAAAATATCAAAAAGATATTTTTAATTTTGATTTAATTTTTTTTTTTAATTGAAAAAAAAAAAAAGTGATTAGCACTTTGGATGCACTAAAATGCCCCCTCGGTTTGAGATCAGCACTGCCTTGGTTTCAGGAACCTCTGACTTTTACCACTTCAATGCAAGATCTATTAAAAATCATGCTCACACAGCTCAGCCTTTTAAAATCAGGCCATGTCCTGCCCCAGTGTGCCCAGGGTGCTGCAGCTCATACCCACAGCCTTGCACCGCTCTGTGGGTACCATCCCAGGCTTGGGTAGGGACAGGCTGCTCCCTCCTGCCAGCTCTCTGCCCACCCCATGCTCTGCCTGCTGAACTTCCAGCTCCTCAGGTTGTGCTAATGAGCTTTGGCATGGATTTTCCCTGTTAAAAATGAAAAAATAACGAGAAAAAAAAAAAAAAAGAAGGAAATAATAATAAATAATTTAAAAAATCATCAGGAATTCTGAGGCATAGATGGCTTAAAAAAATTACCTTGAGGCATGAGTTTCTATAGGGCTAGGTAGTCCCTATCCCATGGATCAGCCCTATAGATCTTAAGGTTATGAGTGAAAGGAACACTGACATCTCTTTGGGGAACTCCAAAGAATTCACAGTTAGTGAAATCAGAGCTTCTTCCCAGGACCCTGTGAGCCCCACTGCACTGATAAAGTCTCTTATGGTGACTTTCAAAACCCACCTCCATGCATTCCTGTGTGACCTGCCCTAGGTGATCCTGCTTTGGCAGAGGGGTTGGACTGGATGATCTCTGGAGGTCACTTCCAACCCCTAATGATTCTTTGGTACCAAAGGGCTGTAACTTTCAATTGACCTTTCCACATCCACATCTATGCACACGTGTGCGAGTATCCCGTGTGTATGTGTGCACATGCACACACTTAGAGGGCTCTCTGGGTTTCAAGCAACTCTTTCCTTAGTATTTTACTGCCAGATAGAAGCCTTTGTAGCTCTTGATAATGCAGGTCACCAAAAAGGTCACTGAAAAGTATTTGGTGAATCAGATAAGAGTGAAGCAGGGTTTTACCCACTCTCCAACATTTACAGACTGAGTATATTGGGCAAACAAGAGCTTTCTGTGCAAGGGCTTTCCTGCCTGTAGTTTGTTTAATGCTGGCACTGTGCTGCTGTCCTGCAGGTGCAGGCACCACATGTGGATGGCACTTAGTTGGCAGGTTTTCCCATAGAAAGCCCAAGCTGGACTCGAAGCAAAGGCTTTGGACTTCCCTCTGAAATCCCTGGTGGAGTCTGCAGACCTGCAGGAGCAATTCCAGGGTCTGGACCAGAACCAGCACTGACATTCCTATGGCTTCTGGTGATTGACAGAGTACTTAGAGGCCTTTAAAATAACGATACCCTTCCTCTGTGACGGTCATGGTGATCTATGCCCTCTCCAGATGTGCTTGTGACTGATGTCAAGTCAATGGAAAACCAAAACAAAACCTTGAATTAAAGGAGCAAAGAAAGCAAAACCTCTTTCTGATGATCCTCAGCATCAAAGCATCCCAGGTCTTTTCTACCAGGCACTGTTTAGTCCTTTCGATTAACCAGATCCAAAGAGGAACAGAGCAACTGGACCAGACCAGTGGCTCCCCTTGGTCCTCCTGCTTGTTTCTGGCAGTAACTAGTACGTGATGCTTCAAAGGAAGGTATAAACCAGTGTGATGTTTCTAACACATGGAGGTGACAGGAGGAACACACTCATGAATGTAGATGCTGCTCTCACTCACGAATACGCTCAAGGCTGAGACACCAGGGAGCAAGACACTACTTCCCTTCAATCCGCTCTTTTTCTTGTCACCTTACCAGCACCCCCAGTATCCTGGGCCGTGGGTGAGCCTGTTGGGGCAGCACCATTACCTGCGGGTCCACAGGCCGCAGCAGGGGCGGGGTCCGGGCCGGCTGCACGCCGCTAATGCTGAACGACTCCGACCGAGGAGGCAGGTTGGGGTCAGAGATCCTGTTGGCCACCTTATGGGGCATGGCTGGCGAGCTCTGGCGATTGAGCCGCGAGCGCTCCTCCACCTGTGGAAGACAGGGAGAGTGGGTGAGCACCCCAGAGAAAGCTGTTTCCAATTCAAAACCAAGGGAGGCACATAAGTAAATGTATCACAGAGCAATTGCAGAGTTACCTGGGTTGGAAAAGACCCCCAGGATCATCAAGTCCAACCATTGGCCCTATTCTACAAGGTTCACTCTAAACCATATCCTCAAACACCACATTCAAATGACCTTTAAACACATCCAGGCTTGGTGACTCAACTACCTCCCTGTGCAGCACATTCCAGTGCCTGACCACTCTTGCTGGGACAATTTTTTTCCTCATGTCCAGTCTAAACCTACCCAGTGGCAGCTTGAGGCCATTCCCTCTTCTTCTATCCCTAATTACCTCTGAAAAGAGACCAGCACCAACCTCTCCACAATGTCCTTTCAGATAATTGCAGAGAGAGATGAGGTCTCCCCTTAGCCTCCTCTTCTTCAAACTAACCATCCCCAGCTCCTTCAGTCTGTCTTCATAAGATTTATTCTCCAGACCCTTCACCACTCTTGCCCTCCTCTGCACTTACTCCAGCACCTCCACATCTCTCTTGTACTGAGGTGCCCAAACTGGATAAAATACTCAAGATGTGGCCTCACCAGTGCCAAGTATATGGAGAGAATCACCTCCCTGCTGCTGCTGGACACAGCATTTATAATAGAAGCCAGGATGCCATTGAGTTTCTTGGTCACCTGGGCACACTGCTGGATCATATTCAGCCTCTTGTCAATTAGAATCCCCCCCAGGTCCCTTTCTGCCAGACAGTTTTTCAGCCACACCTCACCAAGTAAACACCTTGGAAGCTCTTTGTCAATATATTTTATATATATATATGTACATACATACATATATATACACACATATATATAGAGTGTGTATATATATATATAAAAAATAGAGATATATTGTATATATTATATATATTGTGTGTACATAAATATATATATATAGTATGATCACATGATCATCCCTGCTCTAGGCAAACCTGCTATTAGCAGAAGGCTGAGGCTAGATGATCTCCAGAGGTCCTTCCAACTCCCACTATTCTGTGATTATGGACCTTGAGTTACCCAGCAGGTTGTGCAATAAATCCATTTTAAAGACACCAAAAGGACTATTTGTATTTATGCACATCATTCATTTCTGAATATGACATGGAAAAATGAAAGAAAAGGCCACATGCCTCAGAGAGGTGTTTCTAGAGGATGACTCCTGAGAAGTTCTTGCTTCTTCTCAAATGTACTTTTAAGCCCCTTTTTTCCTCACTACTATAAACACCACAAGGAGCACTTTTGTTTGATCTGAATGAAAGACTAAACATGGCAGCCAGAAAATGGCTGGCTTTGATCTAGATTTAGTGAGTCTGGCACCTCGTCATGTATGGCAGGGGAAAAAAAAAACCTCTGTTACTGATGGAGAAATAAAACCAAAGCCCACTGCTTCCAGCTACCCTTGCTGGAAACTGAGAGGTTGCAGCTGAGCCAGCCATACATGCAGCCTGGGTGCTCCTGCAGTCAGCCTGTGTGCATTGATATTCATGCAGCATATGCTATGCAGAATTTCAGATACCTCCAGATCTGATGTAGACTTTCATTTATGTACCCTTCATGTGTTAAATGCTCTTAGCATGTCTTGATTCCACCACCTACAACCTCACGTTCAAAGGCAGTCTTTAAAATGGCTTTGCTTGGAATGAAGCACAGCTCTTCTTTAGGTAAATAAATGCTCATGAAACAAAAGAGCCCTTGGACTAGTGAAAATTAATCTTTTCCTCTTTCAGATACTCAGCAGGAGTCGAGTTAAATATAGGGAAAAGATTTGTGTTATGGACTCTTCCCTTTCTAGTTCATGAAGGATCACCCAGACCACTGCTGGGCCCTCAGAGGTCATCACAGCTTCCCCAGGTGCTGCCTGTGAACTAGTGGAGGCCACAAAGAACTCAGCACATTGATGCCCTTGGAAGCGAACGCAAGGATGGGAAGAAGAGCAGGGCAGGAAGAACTCCCTCTGGACAAGGCAGCACAAGCTCTGGGTCACAGGCCAGGTCCAGCACATCTCCTCACCAGCCAAGCCTTGGCATGAAGGATAGCAGAGAGTCTGCTGGCTGTTTGCAGGCACTCTCCGGCACACTGCCAAGCCCTAATGTGCTGCTGATTATGGAGGACTTCAAAGTTTGTGTGGAGGAGAAGGCAGGAGAGTGGTGAAATGAGGATGTCTGTACTGGGAAGGGAAAAGGCTTTTGGTTCCCCACTGCCAGAGTCTCCTCACTAGCACTCTGTTGCCCCAGCACAGCAGAGACATGCTCTTGGGACTCTCCAATTGTACTTCATAGAGCTTACTGACACGGGCAGAGGGGGGAAGAAGCAGCAAAACCCTGCAGGAACTCATCATTGCTCCAGTTGAAGCCACCTCCAACTGAACTGAAGACTCCTCTCAAAGAGGAAACATCCTTTGCAGCTTCTGTGCAGGTCCCAGTGGAAGGCTGTTAATGTTTTAATACATCACTTCAAAGCCAGAGAAGGATAAAAGCCACAGGGAGTGGAGGAGCAGCTGATGTGCATGTTGGTTGCTGCACAGAAGCAGCACAACTCATGATGCACGACCTAGCCCCAAGCTCTCAGGAAGCTCTGAGATGCAGAAAGTACTGCAGGGCTTGGCCACCACACAGACAATGTCTGGTTAAACCTATTGCTCCTTTGTGTATGGTCATGTACAGCATATACCTGTCCAAGCCCATCCTTCAGCTGACCAAGCTTCTTTGTCACTGAGAAATTAGACCTGGCTTTCTGCATCACTTTCTTTAGCAAATACTGGTCCATAACAGAGAAGTCAGCAAGAGCAAGAGCTGCTAATTACACTATCACTGCTTAAGAGTCCTAATGTCATGTCCCTGACTGGATCATCAGAGGGTTCCAACATGATGTCCAAAAGGGCCCAGCTGGTCCTTGATTTTAAGAAGAGATGTGCCTAGGTAAACAGGGTGGGTCTGGGACAGCACTCAAGTCATATCCCAAGTTAACTTCCAATGGATAACTCTTCACTCAGAAGAAGATGACTAGAAGGGACAGCAGATGGGGATGTGCTGTATGGGGCTTTGAGCAACCAGGTCTAGTGGAAAATGTCCCTGCCTATGGCAAGTTGGGGTTCAAACTAGAGATCTTTAAGGTCCCTTCCAACCCAGACCATCCTATGAGTCTATCACTGACCAGACTGTTTTGTTTAGCATTAAAAAAGAGAAATCTTTGACTGTGCTGTGGGGAAGCTATGAAAGGTGCAGCACAGCCTGGTTCCTAACCCAGAGCTTTGTCTTCACCCACAGGCCAGCTTCTTAACAAGGAGACACAGGGACACAACTGCAATGTGGGCAGCCACAGGCTTACCTTGATGCTTTACCCCACATCTACAGGGTCATGGAGTCACCATATGAAGACAAGTGAGGTTGGAAAATGAGTGCATAAAGGAGACAGATGAAAAGCAGAGAGTGACACAGCATGAGGAGAACTCAACTGCGGTGATCGAGCTCCTAAGAGAGAGGACTTGAAACCAAAGAGCAAAAGAACAAGGATGGTATTGGGACACCATGCAAAATCCTCAAGAAATACCCCAATAAGCTCTGCAGAGCCTCCAGAAATTGTAAGCTAAGCATCAGACTTGCCTTTTCTTTGTTCCCCAAGGAAATCAAGGTCTCAGTATTTCTGTTAAATTACCATGCACAGGCTGGGTATGGATGTTGCTAAACTACAGCAAGAGCCACAGTAGTCTAAGTATTAGCATGAGTCTCTCTGCATGGCCAGCAAGGCTGATACCTCTGGGTATGCAGAGCAGCTGAACTGTGCTAAAAGTGCTAAAACAGGGCATGGAGGCAAAAGCAGTTTTGGGCAGTTCCCAAAGGTGTTGTGTCAGGGTAGTACATCAAACTACTGCTTCCAAAAGCAGAAAGATGCCACAGTTGCTGCTTTAAGCATTTAACTAGAAACTAGAGTGCCACAGGTAAAGAATAAATGGTTTGGAGAGCTTATTGGTGGAAGTTGGAGATGTTCCCCAGCAACAGGAAACCTCATCTGACCTCATTTGATTTCAACAAAGGCTGTGAGGCCACATTCTGCTGTTCTTATTCACCTTGTTCAGTTCCCAATGCCCTGCTTCCAGTGTTGGCATCGAACCCAGCCACCTCCTCCATGGAACAGAAGAAATGGGCCTTTGTGTTTGAAATGGAAAGCTAAATCCAGCACTTTTCTCCTTCACCCCAGATAAAGAATAAGATTCCTTTTCATCTACCTTTTGTTACAGTTTTGAAGACAGTGCCAGAGGTACTTTAGTAACTTTCTAGAGGATTTAGTCGAAACCAGGCAATGAAAGAGAGAGTTTACTCTCCTTTTCCTGCTTGCTACCTACTCTCAGCACTTCCGCAGACAGACAAGCAAGACCCAGTTCTACAGGAAGCTGCAGAGGCACCACCCAGATGGAAGCCCCTCCTGCCAGAGGTGGCTCAGCAGATCTGGAACGTCTGCACACCCACTTATCAAACCTCCTCTTCCACTGGAAGGGCTGGAGAACAACACTGCAAGTCCATGAAAATATGTCATCTGGCACATCGTCACCAAGAGACTCTGAAGACTACATGGGAAGGGAATGGGGGAGAAACTGGAAGGAACGCAAAGAGTGGAAAAGAGTTTCTGATACCCTCATCCATCTCTGTGATGGTTTAGAATGGCTAAGAACTGTTTGAATTATTTGTTTAGCAAGGGCCAGCTGGTTCAATTTCTTGAACCTTTGATGCTTTGTGGAGGCAGCTGAGGGCTGTTGAGATGAAACCCCAGGAGACAGCTATGTGCTGGACAATACATCACATCTCTGCCAAGACTAAAGACTGCCAGACATTTGGTAGCAGAGCAGTGGTCCTGCTTAGTAGGAAGAACAGGCAAGTTATTGAAAGCTCTTTCTGCCCAGGAGTAAGGTTATGAAACTAAACTAACCAAACATAAAGAACTTCAGAAAAAATAATAGTAAGAATGGGCATCAAGTCTTATTGGAGCCACCACAAAGAGATTGAGGAGAAAGTTTGCATCTCTTCCTGAAACAGCACTGTGGACCAATGCACATCTTCATCTTTTCACGACTACTCAGACAGGCAATAATTAATATTCAAGATCTCACAATTGTTACAATTTCCTCTTTTTTGCTGGAGAGAAAAAGAAAGCTGGCAGTGTGGCTTTGTCTTCCTGAAAATCAGGAAAGAAAAGTAACTCCAAGAGACACGACCCAGAGCACGGGAGGAAAAATTGTTGGATCCCTGTTTGACTACAGAAAACTGAACTGGTGCTGAGCAGGGAACCCCATGGCAACCACCCTGGCCCCCAGCATACTTATGGGCATTCCAGGAAGGAGCATCAGGAGCTCCTGGCATGTCCTCAGGTGCCCAGCTACAGCTGAAGCCCTTCAGGAGGAATCCATCCTTCTCCTTGCATGTCCTTATAGAAAAATCTCCCTCCTCCACTCTCTCTGCTCACACAGACGTAGACACAGACTCACATACACACAGCACTGAACTGGGAGTGTTTCCAGCACAGCTAATGGCACCTGCTGGAGGCTGACCCGGCAGAGCTCAATCTGCCAATGCATTTTGCACCAAACCACATGCCAAGCCCTGCAGATGCAGACCAGCCCCACCATGCTCCTCGCTCTTGCCTACCTCCTTAGCCCATGCTGGTTTCTCGCTGGCATTTATCCCTTCTTTGTAATGGTAGAGAGGTTTCTTCTCTGCTGGCCTCTGGTCCTGCCGTTGCTGCTGCTGTTGCTGCTGGAGGGACACCAGGTAGTCCCGCTCCTGCTGGAGCTGCCTCTGCAGCCTCTCTGCTTGCCGCTGCTCCTCCAGCTGCTTGCGCTTGTATTCCTAACCCAGAAGAAAGCACAGTGACACGGGTGCCTGGTCGGCCTGGAAACACAGGGCTGCAAACTCCAGGGCTGCTTGGGTAGAAAATGGGGCCTGAGTATCTGAAAGGCTGTTTTCTGGCAAAGTTCACTTTGAAAAACTGTGGGGACCGAGCTGCAAAGCATCCCAGAAGAGAGACTGCTGGGAGCACAGAGCCAATGAGTGCAGAGTTGCGACCACAACGCTGACACTTTGCAGCCAGTGAACTGCCCTGGCTGCTGGGGATGGGGGGGCACCCTGCCAGCTCACCTGAGGTCCACTTAGGAGTTAGCAATGACTTTGCCCAGAGTTTTTTGGATGGGAAAAACAAAGGATCAATCCGATGAGGTGCTAAACACCATCAGGTCAAACAAAAGGTGGCTGAAGCCAAGTTCTCTGTAAAACCAATTCACTGGTTGTGGGGAGGGCAGCACAGCAGAGCCAACTGTGTGATCTTTCTGAAGCCCTATGGCTTTGTGAGGTTTAATGAACAAATAATTTGGAAAAGGCTTTTTTAATAGGCAAGGGCTGGTAAGAGGGTTTTTCTTTTCCCTAAATAAAATTAGTAGCAAGAGCAAAAAAGAATATTCTCTGGGATTTAAGAGGCAATGCAGTAACAGCTACTAGCATTAAAAAGGGTAACTCAAAACCAAATTAAAGAGATCATCTAGGATACAAACAGCACAAGAGGGAGCATACAGCATTCCTGCAAGGAAAGGAAAACAAAAGCCTTCACTTGGAACATGAAACTCCACATGGCAGGGTGGGTTTGCTAGGTGCAGGCCCACGGCAGCTCGACCACACTCCAACGTGCTGCAAACAGCCTTCAAAATGATGCAGCAACAGAGAGGCTGTTCCTCTCTCAAAGGCAGGAGCATGCTGATGCCATGGAAGGGATGCAACCAGAGAGCTGTGCATCATGAGGGACCCGGCCTGAAGTGGCTGCGGGGAAACCAAGGCAAGCTCAGAGCCACGGAGCGGGGCAGGAAGCTCTGGGTCTGGCAACAAAAGCAGCATCCCTCACGTCTCAGCATGGCAGAAGGCACTTAGAGGACATGGGTGCACGCAGGCACATGCGGACACGACACAGGCAGAAAGCAGCAAGCATGGCCAGGGCCTCCCATTTACCAGAAGTAGTGCTTGCTCCTGCAACAACTGCTGCTGCAGGATCTCTAACTGTCTCTGCTCCTCCTCTAACTGTCGCCTGATGTACTCCTGGAGGCATAGGCAGCAAGGATCAAAGGAAAAAGAGAGAGAAGGTAAAAGAGGCAGTATTTCCCAAGAGCAAGGACAATGAGGTGGGAACCCTCAGCCACCCCACCCAAGAGCCAGCATCGACCAATCATCAGCCCAGGCACCCTCCGTCCCTGCCCAGAGAGCCCAGGGTGTTCAGCACTCCGCAAGGCACCTCTGAGGGTAAAGAGTGCAGACCACGGGGAAATGGCCAACATTAACTGGGAACCCCACCCTGGGAACAAGTGGGTGGGAAAAGGTCTGTGTCAAGTGTCCCCACACCTGCAGGCCAGCAAGTGGATCCACGTGGAAATAAACGAGCAGTGGAAAGCGAGACACGCGGCGTTAACAATTGAGCAATTTGCTCTCAAGTAGCAAAAAATAAGTGTTTATGAGAAAATCTCTGATTAGAGGAAGAGGCCTTTGCCCCACTCCCACCAGGTTACCTGCTCATGCTCCGCACGCCGCCGCTCCTCCTCCCGCCGCATCTGCTCCTCGTAGTGCCGCCGCTGCTCCCGCTCCTGCTGCTTCCGCAGCTCCTTCTCCCGTCTCTGTTGCTGTGGGGGTGAAAGACACAGGTCAGCACCCCCGGTCTCCTTCCCAGGAGCTCAAAGTCCTTTACATGATTTTTGGGGGGCCATCTTTCCCACTGACCCACAACATCCCTGCCCACTCAAGGAGATGCACTGCCAGCAGGCAGGTCCATTTGGGGTGGCAGAGGGACTTGTTGATCCCACCTTGTCCCCACCTGCTCCAGCACCCAGCAACAGCTATGGAAAGCCTACAGCATCCTCCAAGACAGTGCTAGATCATGCACACAATTCCATTTCTTCTCCCACTTGCAAATGAAACTGCATGGGCAGTGCATGGTTCTCACTGACCACAGTGCCTGACTGGTGAGGCCTCAAGCACCCATAAGCTGCATGAGCACAGCTTAAAGGGAACTCCTATCTCAGCCCCAAATGCAGCCACAGTGATGAGGAAGGGTGCTGGGGCACCTACTACCTGCCAAGAGGGGAATGAATCCCTTCTAATGTTTGCTGAAACCAGCACTAAATGCAGAAGACCCCAAATCCAAAGGTTTTTCCTTTTTGAAACACAAAAGGAGCATGGCTGGGGGACTTCTCTTGCTGCCCTCTGTTATCTCCCTCTTGGGTCACCATCCTTGCTTGCTTCACTCTGTAGCATCTTTACTGATAGCAATTAAGGGGTGATGACCATCTACTAGCCTGCTAAGAGTCATCCACTGTGCCCTGGGCAGAGGTGACACCCACAGCCCCAGTTTTTAGCCCAACATCACTCCTCCAGCCACCTAAACCACTCTTGCTCTCCCACCTTGGAAGCAGAGTCTCACAGCAAGTTGCTGCTCTCCTCTGCCATGGAAGCAGGAGAACCACAGGCAGCTCTGGGCCACATCAGCAGAGGGCACTCAAAAGCCAGTCTTGGCTCTGGGGCTCCGCAGCCTGCCAGAACTCCATCAGTGCTGCATGGCTGGGCGCAGCAAGGTGCATGCCGCACTAACCGAGAGCAACCCGCTGAAGCAGAAACCTCGCCCTTTTTGCTCCCTTTTTGCTCCCTTTTCCTCTTCCCCCCCCACCCCAATGCCAGCATACAGGCTGGAGAGGCTCCCTAAACCACAGGGAGAGCTGGAGCTGGCAGCTGACTACAGTGGCTCTGCTCAAGGAGCTGGCTAAGCCAGTCAGAGACAAAGATGCTCCCACTTGGAACTGCTGCTCTGCAGTGTGGCTGTGCTGTATGTATGGATGGATTTGACACCTACATCTATCCATATAGAGGCAGCTATTAGAAATGAGTATCTAGATAGCTTCCATATAGATGCTTATCCCTATTACAGGTATCTACAGAGATGCTAAATAGATACTATAGATCTCTATAATAAATATGATAGATCTGTAATATATATATAATAGATATCTAATAAGATTATAGATATTCATAGAGAATTTGCATTAATATTACACATCTCTCAAAGAGGTATTATCTAACACAATAGATTTATCTTCAATATACATTTGTGAAATTATCTATTAGAGTAGATTCTAGATATCTATAGAGGTATTACATAGATATCACAGATACTATATAGATATAATAGCTGACAAAACAGATTCATTTCTTGTATATACCTGAAGAAGATATCTATTCTAGGTATCTATAGAGATACTGCATTGATATTACAGAAGTATATAGATCTATCTTTACAAGGTATCTAAAGTAATTGATCAGTTAATTAGATACCTAATTGCATTACATCTTTAATGCATAAGATACAGTGGGCCACATCTATAGAGATATTGAAGTGATATTACAGAATTATATGGACCTCTCTCTACAAGGTATCTAACATAATAGATTGACCTTTAATACACATGGACATCTAATACAGCAGATTATAGATATCTTAGAGATACTGCATTGTTGTTACAGATATTACACAGGCCTGTAGAACAGAGCTCAATATCTGTATCTAATAGATCTACTCTATTAGATATCGATGATAGATAACACAATTCTGTGACAGATATTTACATTCTGTATCTGTTCTACAGTCTGCTCCATCCTCTGCTGTACATCACTCTCCCTGTACTCCTCCAGAGGTAGCCATCTATATCTATCTTGATAGATAGACACCTGTAATACAGATCTATCTATAGACAGTTCTATAGGTATTTTAGTGCACATTTCATAGAATCATAGAATGGTAAGGTTGGAAGGGACCTCAAGGATCATCTAGATCCAACCCCCTGCCATAGGCAGGGACACCTCCCACTAGCACAGGTCACTCAAGGCCTCGTCCAACCTTTAAAGTGCCATTTAAAGGCACCTCCGCATCTCAGTAGAGGGAGGAGCTGTTGGCTGGCTGCGCTGCTACCTCCTCACCCACAGCAACCCTGCACAGAGACTGGGATCGGTTCCTCCGGCTTCACTCAGGAGCCGCAGCACAGCTTTAGTGCCACCTAGAGCTACATTCATCAGCGCTGCTCCACTCGCCCGGGGGAAGGAAAATCGCTTCCAACCTGAAATAACCTGCCAGCTCCAGACTCGGCGTGTCCCACGCCCGCCGCAGTCGCTGGCACTGCCCACGTCAGCGGCAGCCGTGTGTTACTCGGCGTGCACGCCTCGCCCAGCCCAGCGCAAACCAGGGCTGCCTGTGGAGCTTGGAGCTGCAGGGAACATGCCGCCAGAACGTGGTAACTCTGCAGAGGTGACAACAATACATGGGATTTCTTGGCTTTGCCAGTGCTCCCTGACCTTCTCAGATCATACAATGGTTTAGCTTGGAAGGGACCTCAAGGATCATCCAGTTCCA
>VWYK01114632.1:632-12997 GCA_013399775.1 Semnornis frantzii | reverse complement strand
ATGTCCTTCCTGTGCTGGGGGCTCCAGAACTGCACACAGGACTCCAGATGGGGTCTGAGGAGAGCAGAGCAAAGGGGCAGAATCCCCTCCCTTGCCCTGCTGGCCATGCTGCTCTTGTTGCAGCCCAAGACTGGGTTGGGAGATGATGTCACTTAGTGATGGCCACTGCTCCCATACCCTCAGGAGCACGGATCTTCTGACTAACAGGTTGAAGACACATTGCTCTGAGCTTCCAATCACAGTGTGCAACACAGTGCTTTTGGGGTGGGTTTTAATGTTTAAGTTAAAACAGCACACTGATGAATAAAAGCCCATAATGCCTGTGTAGGCTGGGTTCGGGTGGCAGGAGGCAAGGCCCTGAATGCTACTGCTATTTCTTAAATTAAACCCACCCAGCTGGTCTTTATCTCCAGCTTGGAAGGTGAGCAAAGCCAAATCCCTCCAAGAAAGGAGGCAAAAGAGTTTTTCCTGGGGAGGAAGCAGGGTACCATCATCCTTTCAGGGTACCACCATCCTTTCAGAGTACCACGTGCCCAGTGGCCCTGGAGAGCTTGCCCCACTTGTCTCCTGCAAATCAGCATCTAACCACCAGCCTCCTCCACAACGAAAAACCCATTTAACCCCAGGAACTGGCAACTGAGATGCCCAGGCACAGTTTCCTTTCAAAGCCAGGCCTGATGCTCTTCTGCATATTTGAAGGACCTCTGCACTCTGCCACAGGCAGGCTCATGGGGCTGTGGGATGCACTCTACACATTCATGGAGGCCAGCAGCACAGCATTTCCCTCCAGCTCAGCAGCATTTTTGTCAGGTCACATTATAAGCAAGTCATTTGTCACAGTCGCGTTACGAGCACCTTCAGCCCAACACCGCGGTGCCGTCTCAGCCTCCCGGCCTGCTCAGCTGCCTTCCTCACATGGCCCCTCTTGCACAGCTGCCAAACATCTGGAGAGGACCTGGCAGTGGGTGAAGCCTCCAGCACTGCCCCATCTCCCTTATACCTCTGCTCATGCCAATGCAAAGCAACACCAGGATGGTGAGGACCCTGTTTAAATTAGGGACTGAGCTCAGCGAGAAGCGGCAGAAGACTGTGTGTGAAAAGTGTTCCAAGAAAGAGAAATAAAAAAAAAAAAACAAACAACAAAAGAGATTAAAAAATCTCTCTTTATTTGCTGCCTTTTCTCCCTGTTTTCTGCCCTCCCTCTCCCACTGCAAATGTACACTTCCCACGTTTCTCCAAGCCTGAAACTACTGCGTATTGACACTACCCAGATCTATTATTCATGCAAGGCAAGAGTGCCAATTAATTAGGACTGCATTTATATAACTCTGCAGGTAAAGCTATATGTAGCTGCTTGTAAGCCAGGATGGGATCTTATTTGAGCTGCACCAGAAATGACAGGTTTTAAATATTGATGAGGGAAGACACACGAAGGCTAAAGCCCTGGTGAGAAGGCCCTTGGAGGCCTGGCATGAAACAAGGACTTCAAAGGAGCAAGCTCCCTCTGCTAGATGTATTCAGGGCTACGAGTGATCAGCGAGCTGCAGCCACCCTGTGACCCTGGAGAGGCACCAACACTCACAAGAAAAGGCTCCTGCAAACTTCAGCTGTTGCTCCCAAACATGAGCATGAGCCAGAAGAAAAAGAGATGGGGAATTCCAAGTGACAAACGAAAACAAATATTCTAGGTGGTTGCATTGTTGTGACAGGCTCATTTATCTGAGCCACCAGGGAAAGAGTGACTGTGCCTGGAACATCATCTTTCCTGACATACCAAGCACTGGAGCATGGAGAGGTGTTTCCCACTGGTAAAGAAACTGGGTCAGAAGTTCCCACCGTGGCAAACAGGGATCTGATATGCTCTGAACCATCGCAGGAGCTTTTAGTTGGGATCACTGTGAATGGATGCTCCAGGATAGGCTCATTCAGACTGTTAGGAAGAAGTTCTTCACCATGAGAGTGGTGAGACCCTGGAAGGGGTTGCCCAGGAAGGTGGTGGAAGCCTCATCCCTGCAGGTGTTTAAGGCCAGACTGGATGAGGCTCTAGACAGTCTGATCTAGTACGAGGTGTCCCTGCCTGTGGCAGGAGGCTTGGAACTCGATGATCCTTGTGGTCCCTTCCAACCCTGACTGATTCTATGAGCCTATGATTCAGATACCAGGAGTGCTGTCTAACCAGAGAAAAAACTAGAGAGACCTAAGGCTTAGCACACACCTGTACTGCAGGAGCTGCTGCCATGTGGCTCTTGTTGGAAACGGGTACAGAACTGCTGCCAGGTCCACTGCAGTGCCCTGTGTGCCAGTGAGGAGGCTGTCACCTTAATGAAAATGTTCCTGCAAGCTATGTGACACCTGCACATGTGAAGAAAATGTCAGCCACCATTTTAGCTAACCTAAATTTATCCTTAATTAATTGCTGATTTTTTTCCCCCTGCATTGCTTTATAAAAGCTTCCAGTAGATGATCTTCTGCTGGTTAACATAGCTGCAGCAATTTCTTCATCCCCTGAACTTCCAGCTCCATAACTGCACTGAATGAAGCCTCACATGCAAACAGTAAGATGCGGAGATTTGCCTTGTATGGTTCCTGTAAAGATCTGCACTTCCTTCTATACCTAGAAAGGAAAAGACATCCATAACTGGGCAGAAAAATGAGGTTATGTAAAGCCCTGCCTGACTGCATCTGCTCACTGCTGCCAAGGGGTCTGCACAGAGATTTGCCTTGCAGGATCCCTAAAGCTCCTGGCCAGGAGATGTGTTATTCCTACAGCTCAGCTGGAGTTTTGGTGGTTAAACTGGTGCAGCAAGGCTCATTCTGTGCCAGCAAGAGATGGAGGGCTTATTAGGGAACTATATATACCTATATCTATCTAATATATACACAGGGAAAAAATTAAAATACATTCAAACCTATTCACCCTTCTGCATTACATAAATATCTTCTATTGATATTTAAATCTCTAATTTGGGGCTTTTTTTTTTTTTTAAGGGGTTAGTTCTGGTGCACAGTTTGAATTCACAGGGAATTCTGCAAAAGGGAACACAAAGCTGTAGCTCTACGTCCACAAAGGTCCCAGTTTCAAAGCTAGCCTGGGGGATTTTTACTTCTCCTGCAATTAAAGACAGCTGCAAATCTAAATCTCTTTGGCTGCCTGTAAGAAGATTCAGCATTACAGAAGGAAATTGGTCAGCTGTTGAAAAAGGAGACCCAACTGTCTGACAGATGCAGGAAGGCATGCAAAGGATGGCAGCAGGTCTCAGGGGCAGCGTGAAGTGCATCGAGAGGTCATCTTATGACTTCCTCACTTGACTTTTTGGCATATGCATTTGAGGTTATCAACAGAGTAGCATTGTGAGGTGATGGATTTCTCCAGAAAGGCTGTAAAATGAGAGGTACTTTGTGAGAGGTTCAGAAATTCTGGTTCAGGAAGATAGAGCTGACAGGAAAAAAAATGGGATTGCCTCATTTTGAGCTCTACTGAGTGAGCAAACAGAAATGGCAGAAGTCCTGTCTCTGGCACTACTTAAAGACAAGATTGGAAAGCCACACACACAAAAAAGTATCTCCTGAAGGTCTGCACTGACAGAGAAATGGACCAGTCATCCCTCTAACAGGCCTCTCTCCAGCTTTATTTGCTGTGCATCTCCAGTACAAAGTGACTCCAGGCATTTCTGAGCTTGGCATCCTCCTAAATCAATCCTTTGGCTCAGCCTGGCCACCTTCATGGTGTCTTTCTATATACACAGTAACATTCCTGGCAGGACTAGAGGCTGACTTAGAATCATAGAACGGTAAGGTTGGAAGGGACCTCAAGGATCATCTAGTTCCAACCCCCCAACATAGGCAGGGACACCTCCCACTAGTACAGGAGTTCCAGAAGCCACCAGCTTTCAAGAGTTCATTTGTCCCAGATGTTCTATTGGGTTTTAAAGGTCAACAACATTGAGTCTTCCCCTGGTCTCTCCTCCCAGAGATCTGCTAGTGCAGTGCTGCTTGCTCAAGGCACGCCCCATCTTAGTCAGACCATAAAGCAACACAGAAGGAACTCTGTTCCTATTAACCAAAATAATCCAGAAACCAGAGCCAGCAATCAAAGTCAGCACAAAGCTGGCATAAGAAAAAGGAAGGAGGCCAAAAGGCAACAGCCTGGCCGCTGCTGAAGGGGGTGGGGGATGTTGTGATGGGTATGAGAGCTGGAGCGGCACTGCTCTCTGGAGCAGAGCTGTGGTTATGTGGATGGAGTGTGCTGGGTGCCCCTGGGCTGTGGCACCAAACTCAGCACAGCTGTGACAGCTGCTGATTGGTATATCTTTCTGGCCATCAGATGCTTCCTGCCCTAAAATATCTGGGAAGAACAAAGACCAAACTCTACCCACTCCTGGCTGGCTGTGCTAGAAACAGTGGGCTGGCCTTGGGGTACAAACCCCTTCCTGTGGCCCTGGGCAGAGGCAGCATCCCTCTCCAGGATGCACACTGTAGCTCCTCCATGAGCAGGAAGATGGAGGGGAGTATGCTCAAAACTGCTGTGCAGCTCCTCTATCCCACTCCCTGCAGCCAAACAAAACTTTTTGTTTGCTGATCTCTGCCTCTACTACTTCTCTGTTTTTAATGCAGCAGCCCATGGCAGATACACAACACCCTGCAGCCAGCAAAGCCACAGCCAGCTGTGCCAAGGAGTGTCCCTGCTGCAACCCACCATGTTTGCAACAGAAGGTTTGTACCTCTTCAAGGACTCCTGCTTTAATCCTCACCATGGCAACTCATTTCTTGCTCACCAGGCTAAGAGTGACTAATAAAAATGAGAGTTCATTTTGCTCCATGGTTGGAGATGTCAGTGAAGCTAAACCTGGCTAGATGGACCAAGGAAGATGTGCACCCAGGAAGATGATGAGGCCAACACAGCCACCTGCTCTGCCCTAATCTTGTCTGAGCCTATGGGGCTGATAATGCCAGTGGCCCCACAGAGAGGTGGGCAGAAGGTGCCCCTTGGTTACAATCCCACTGTCTTTCCTCTCTTCTCTGACGTGTCAAGAGCATGGAAATGTCTCTTCACCTGCTTTCCTCCAGCAGAAATCTCCCTCTCAATGTAGGTCTGAAAACTGTCAGGCAACTGGGAAGAAGGCAATAGGTGAAGAGCCCAGGGGATGTCACAGCCACCACAAACAGATGTATTGATTTTAAATCCTAGTTATGGTGGCATTAGCTTTTAATGACATGGAGGAAAGGATGGGGGGAACTGGCAGAGCCCAAGAGGGCTGTACAGAGCCTGGCCCCACAGGAGAGTGCCTTCATAGCTCAGGGCTGAGCTTGCCAGCTTAGCAAGGGGATTAGTCCTCCATTCAAAACCTGTCTAGGAAGCAGCAAAGAGAGGGAACAGTTTTCTTCTATGCAAAGAGAACATATTAATACAGCAGCAAGCATTGTACTCGTTACAGGATTGCAGCTAATCTGGTGTCTGCTTTTATTCTGCTGCTGTTCTGCTCCTGCACTGCTGGCAGCAAGCAGACTGGGACAATGGCAGAGCCAGGCTTCCTTATGATGGTACTCAGATAAACTTCCACTAGAGCAGGGCATTTTGGGGTGCCCTAGGTGCAAACCTTGTCCCCTCTCAGTGCAAGCCAGTGGCTCTGGGAAAGGTGCAGGATACAAGCAAAGCCTGACCTGCGATATACATAACATGGGATGCTCTGTGTAGGTCAGACACCACAACAGACCAACCTAGTTACCAGACTGAAAAAATACTTTGCCTGGGGTTTGCCCAAGCTGTTTTTGCCCTGCAGGGGTTCAGCCGAGGACCACCTCGAAGAGGGGCCCTACCATCACCATCATTACTGTCATCAGCTGCCTGAAATTCCTTCCTGCCTGTGCCCCTGGCCTGGAGGCATTACCCAGCAGAGGGGGGAGTCAGGTTAAACCTACAGACACTCAGACTTCTGTAAATTAAGGAGGTGGCTGCTCTAACAGTCCATTTATTGCAGGTTGGTTTTTCAGACATATCAGTGACCTATTCAGAAATCTAATTTAATTACCCTTAACTATGAACACTTCAGGCAGGCACTTGGGATGAGTTCAGTATGAGGCAATGGCTGTCTTTGTGCAAAATCCCATCAAAAACCCAAGAGTAGGGGGAAAAAAACAAACCCTTTATTTATTGTGAACTTCTGCAATCCAAGAAGCAGGAACTCAACCAAAAGTGAGCACTTCTAACAGAGTACAGCATCTTGGGGACATCCAAAGTCACCCAGTCAAATCCTGCAGCTGGATTTTAAGCAGGGTGGATAATTTTATGCCTGATTGCATTTGTAGCTGTATGTTAAGACAAGGGCAATGAAATCTTATGCTTCGGGGCACGTATGGATCGCTGCACAAGTCAGGCAGGCTTCGGCCCCTCCCCTGCAAGGGAAATGGTAATTGGCAGGGACTGGGTGGACTGGAGTTCAAATTAGGGATTAAAGGGGGCACAAGTGGCACATGGATCTGGGAAAAGGGCAGACAGAGCATTTCAGCTACTCCCCCACTGCCACAGTCCACAGCAGCAAGTAATGATCAAGGGCGGGTGAGACACTGGCATGGGTTGCCTAAAGAGCTGGTAGAAGTCTTATCCCTCAAAGTTTTTAAGGCCAGGGAGGATGGGGCTCTGGGCAACTTCATCTAGTGGAAAGTGTCCTTGCCCATGGCAGGAGGGTTGGAAATGGATGATGCTTCCCTTCCAACCCTGACAATCCTATGATTCTAATTTGACAGGTGTCTGGACCACAAGAGTTTTGCCTGCCTTGACTGAGCGCAGTTATCACCCCAGTAATAGGCTAACTGTGCTCAGTAGTTCCAGGGATCCCTTTACCTTTGATATTTCAAGGGTTTATTTAGAACAAACCACCTCTATTAGAGAATCACAGAATGGTAAGGTTGGAAGGTATCATCTAGTTCCAACCCTCTGCCATAGGCAGGGACACCTCCCACTAGAACAGGTTGCTCAAGGCCTCATCTAACCTAGCCTTGAACACCTCCAGGGAGGGACCATCCACAACCTCCCTGGGCAACCTGTACCAGTGTTTCACTACCCTCAGTGCATTACCTTCACAAAAGCTGGCAACTCTGTGGTGAGGAGAGCAGCTGGAGAAGGGTATTTGAACAGATGAGCAGGAGGGTTTGACCAGCGCAAGAGAACATTTGGGGTTACCAAGTAGAGAGCTCAGGGCTCCGTCTTCTCGAACCAGGCTGAGAACAGCCACCTGGGACCCGCTAGCAGGAATCCCACTGCTCCTCCTGAAAGCAGCCTTTGCCAGCCCATTGCTTAGCTCTGCTCAGTTACCTCCTCCAGCCTTCGCCTCTGCTCCTTCTGCTCCTCGATCCGCTTCTGCCGCTCGGCCAGCAACTGCCGCTTGTGCTCCTCGTTCTCCCGCTGCTGCTGCTCCAGCTGCTGCCGGCGCAGGGCCTCTGACCGCTCCTTGTTTGCCAGCTGCAGCCTCAAGAAATCTCGTCTCAGGGTCGACTCCCCAGGCAGGTTTAGGATGGAGCTGCACAGGAGAGAAGCATCAAAGGAGATCCTCTCCCTGCGTCCTTATGCCTCTTGCCAGGGCTGTTTTACTCCATTTTCCAGTATGGTCCCTCTCCCATCCATCCCAACAGCACCTGAGAGAGTTTGGGCAGCAGTGGACAGAAGGATGGGGGGTGCCAAAAGTGTCAGAAACATTCTAACCCCAACCCTAACCCTCACCCATGGCTCGCCAGCAATTTATTTGCTAAAGGTTTCCTTTACATCAAGTTTCTAGCCCGGGCCTCGTGCTGCAGTGGCACAGGCTATATTTAGCTGTTCACAAAGCATGTTCAGCATGAATCATTGCCAGCTATTAAAATACTACATTATCTCAGTGCAATAATGGAATAACCTGATATTAATTGCAACAACTCTGAAAGATGTCACCAAAGAGAGAAAGTTCCATCCCTACCACACTTGCAGGTTTCATGGAGAAAAGTTACATGGAAGCAGGGAGCAGCACTTGGATGTAAGGAATCACATTTTAGTGACTCTCCTTTAATTTCACCTCACATTTTTGCCACACATAAATACCCACATGACAGCACCACACTGTACTGCAGACCCCACAGGAGATGGGATGGATACCCAGGGTCTTCCTCCCCAGCTCTTGGCTAAGGTGATCTAGAGCATCAGTTTATATCCACAGAGCACCTAGCAGAAGGCAAGTATCTGCTGCACCAGGGAACACACCTGAGTGCTCAGGTTGTTCTTTTTGTCATTTCTAGTTCACCTGAGCCTGAAATCCAAGCTGATTTTATACAGAATTAAAGAGAGGTACAGGCAGAAATGAAATGCTGATTCTTACCTGGGCTCTCCAGAGTCATTTTCCTCCTCCTCCTCCTCACTTCCACTGTACTCGTACTCTGTCTCATCTAGGAACAAAATTGCTCATCAGTGCCCTTTGCTGGACTCATTTGGTTTTCCAGTGGTTGAAAACCCCACAGCTCTACAGGCAGAGCAGGCAATTCTCTTTCTCTTGCATGACAGAGAATAAGCAGCATTATTTGCCTGCATTTTCTGGTTTTAGAGGGGGCTGCAAAGCTGGGGAAGTAGTGGTGGTCTTCCTGGGTGCCAGCTGGGAAGAGGGCTGCAGCTCTGTCTGGAGCACTGCAGGCAGCAGCAGCACAGCAGGCAGCAGCCCCAGCAACCACAGACACTCAGTGTGAAGATGAGAGGTGTCCAAAAAGAAGAGGTGTCCATACAGCAAGGACAGGGAGAGACTCCCTTCTTTAGGAGGGTTCTTCAGAGGGAGCTGCACCACAACCTAATGAAGCCACTGGCAGTGGAAGTGGGGACTTGCCTACAGCTCTGGAGGCTCCTCTCTCCCTAAACATACACTTTTCCTTTGCAAAGCCACACATTTTCCAGGCAATGCAGGCATCTGCCTAGAAGCTCAACTGCAATGTTTTGCTAGACACTGTGATTTCTAGTGGGGTATAATCTTCACTGGGTGAGGGGAAGGACAGTAAAAGAAAGGCTTGCATTTATCCAATTACTCTCCATCTCTAGGGTCCACCCTCCATTTGCCAGGCTAAACACATTTAATACTGCACTGGGATCCCATTTTATTGTTTTGATTGCTGTGAAATCCATTACAAGGGGCTGGAAGGTACACATGAAACATTAATACTGCTACCAATGAGAAGAGAAATTGCAATATATTAATTTACTGGCTTCTACAAATGAGCTTTCAGATTAAAATTCAGTTCACAAGCAGCTAAATACTTTAACAAGTATTTCTTTGGCTATCTGATCTTCCTTCCAGAGGACTTTGATAGGGCCTGGAGAGTTCACTGGCAACATTCAGATTAATAGGTTATTCCTAGTCGACGGAATTGCTTTGGGGCAAGGGTCTTATCTAGATGTTGGCTTGCAGAGCTCTGCTCATCACTGGTGCAGCATCAATGTCACGTAGATCAAACAGACTTGGCACGAAATATGTGAGCTGGGGAAAACTCTGCAGCTTCCCCCTCCCACACACCAGGATGTGTATGTGCAGACAGGAATTTTATACACATGTTTTAATGAATCAAAGCTTAACTGTTCCGTGTGGAAATTACCACCTGGACAAAAAAAAACCAAGCCCAAAACAACAAAAAAAAAAAAAACCACAAAACACCACACCATTTTTCATCAGGGAGGGAAGAAAGAGAGATTTAAAACACTGATTAGCTCTAATGACAGTCATCTGTAGGCTCTGCATGAACACTGACTGCTTGGTACAGGTATTTGGGTTTGTTTCAGTGACTGAATCAAATGGAACAGAATTTCCTGCTCTCAAAACCTGGTCACACAGAATCATAGCATGAGAAGGGTTGGACAGACCTCTGGGGATCACCTAGTTTGACCATCCTGCTAAAGCAGGTTTGTCTGGAGCAGGTTGCACAGGAACATGTCCCATCAGGTTTGGAATCTTCCCAGAGAAGGAGATCCTACAACTTCTCCATGAAGCCTGCTGCAGGGAATCATCATTCTCAAAGGAGAAAAGGTTTTTCCTCATGTTCTGATGGAACCTCCTGGATCCCAGTTCGTGCCAGTTGCCCCTTGTCCTGTCACTGGACACCACTGAAGAGTGTGGCCCCATCCTGTTGATCCCCATCCTTTTGGTATTGGTGAGCACTGATTATGTCCCCTCTTGGTCTTCTCCAGGCTATACAGCCCCAGGTCTCCCAGCCTCTCATAACAGAGATGCTCCAGTCCCCTCAGCATCTTTATAGTGCTCCAATTCTTTCCAGTAGTTCCCTGCCTCCCTTGAACTGGGAGGCCACAGAACCGGACACAGTACTCCAGATGTGGCCTCAGTGGGGCAGAGCACAGTTTGTGAGAACAAATGTAAGGGAGCATGAGAACAGGAGTAAGGGAATCTGGTACTGAGATCAAGAGCAACCTCTTTGCCTGCCTTCCTTCTACCCACATGCTTCACCTACCTGGATGAGCCTTGGACCCACACTAGGGACTGTGAAGCACATGGCAAAGGTTAAGTTAAGGACTGCTCAGAGTGCAGCTTCTCCACTAACCCCTCTCCACTCCCCACTGACCTTTCTCTCCTCGCTTCTTTTTAGTCCTGTCGATGTGGTCCTTGAGCTGGATGCGGACCTGCCTTTCGTTGGGCTGGTCTCGGATGAAGGGGTGCTTCATCAGCTGCTCTGTGGTTGGTCTCTGGCTGTGGTTCTTCACTAGGCAGCTCTCAATGAACGACTGAAACTTTTTAGACCTGCCCAGGACAGAAAAGCAGAGCAAGCAACAGGTAAATAGAGTCATAGTTGTAGAGAAACCTGTAGGTATTAGAGAAGATTGGTTGGTTGCTACACAGTTCTTGCTCAGAGTCTTCTGTGACTTCTCCACTGATGCTCAGCACTGTTTCAAAGCTGGGCCACCACAGGAGCTCTCAATTACTTCATCCTCTCCTACACTTCTCAGGCATGCCCCTACCTATGCCTTCCTGGTGCCACTAGGAGAAATCATCGTTCTGCTTACCCTGGAGGAAGCTGGGAACCATCAGTATGACCTGGGAATTAGCAAGTATCAATGGCAACCAAGAAAATCCAAGGGAATCTTTCCCCCCTTCCATCTGTCCTTTAAAAATGCAGGTGAAAATGAGAGACAGCACATACACAGAAATGCAATTCCTTAATGGACTGTTCCTCATAATTTATGGCCCTGGGCTGTGTTTCAAGGAACTTACCTCTTTGAAAATGAGTGGAAGAAGCTAGATGGATGCTTTTGCCACTTTCAATCACCCAACACTACATTGCTTGTTAAAGCTGAGACAACTCCTGAGTGATGCTTGCTGCCTGCAGCTCTTCCCTGATCTCTCAGGGAGAACTCCTAGCCAAGCCTTGGTTACCCTGACCACAGATCCAGATGAACAAAACACACACTTTGGGCAGCACATCCTAGGCAGAGGTAGGAATGTGGCTGCAGATGGCAGAGCCTATCCCTTCCTCACAGTCTGCTATCCCCAAAACTATTTCAGCTGAAACCATTTCAGCTAAAGCTTTAATAAACAAATTTCTATCAGTCTCAAGTGCTGCATATCAGAAGTTATCCTGGCACCAATTTCACCCCATTCTAAACCCAAGAGAAGAGAGATCTACAAGACAAGCCACTACACTCTATGTTGCTTTAGCTGAGCTAGAGTTAATTTCCTTCCCAGTTGCTGGTATAATGTGGTTTGGATTTAGTATGAGAATAATGTTGATAATACACTGATGTTTTTAGCTGTTGCTAAGTAGGTGTTTATACTAACTGAAGGATTTTTCAACTTCCCATGCCCTGCCAGCAAGAGGGCTGGAGGTGCACAAGAAGCTGGGAGGGGATACAGCTGGGAAAGCTGATCCTAACCAGCCAAAGAAATATTCCATACCCTATGGGCAATATTCCCAGCACATAAACTGAGGGGATATGGGCAGGAGGGGCTGATCACTGCTCAGGGACTGGCTGAGCATCATTCAGCAGGTGGCTGCCAACTGCACTGTGCCTCTTTTGTCTTCCCTGGGTGTTGTTTCACTCTTGTGGCCAGGAGGGACAATGCCATTCTGGGGTGTATTAGAAAGGCTGTAGGGAGTAGGCTGAGAGAGGTTCTCCTGCCCCTCTACTCTGCCCTGGTAAGGCCACATCTGGAGTACTGTGTCCAGTTCTGGGCCCCCCATTTCAAGAGGGACATAGAACTGATTGAGAGAGTCCAGCACAGAGCCACAAAGATGATGAAGGGAATGGAACATCTCTGTTAGGAGAGACTGAGGGAGCTGGGGCTGTATTGCCTGGAGAAGAGGAGACACAGAGGTGACCTCAGCAATGGTTATAAATATGCAAAGAGTGAGTG
>VWYK01114628.1:7290-18166 GCA_013399775.1 Semnornis frantzii | reverse complement strand
ATTCTATGATTCTATAATTTACACTGTGAAGCTTGCAAAACAATTGCAGCTTGCTCACTGGTATGTGGTTACATGATTACTATCATTAATGCTGTTATTATTTTTACTAATTTAACTTCTTGGAAGTTAATGGAACTGGTGCTTCTGTTTAAGTATCCATTAAGAGTACTTCTGCTCTGTTCCTCCATTAAATCATTATTCATAGACATTTACTTTCAAATCACATTTAACTGTTCTGCAGCTGTTCCAAAACATCTGCAGGATTTTGTTCACATTGTAATTTCTTCTCAGGTTTCTGTTTCAGACCAGCAGCTCTGTTTTTCAGAGACAAAGATCCAAAGTCTGGGCACAAGTCTGCAAAAGCTGATTTTACTTCTTTTGCCAGGAAATTTTCTTCATTGGAAGAGCTTCTGTTTTGAATGTGTGCACTTACTTTCTTGAGATTTACTTTTTCTTGTGGATTTACAAGGTCTTGTAATGACAGGATGAGGGGCAATGGGTTTAAACTGGCAGAGGGGAGATTTAGACTGGATGTTAGGAGGAAGTTGTTTGCAGTGAGGGTGGTGAGACACTGGCACAGGTTGCCCAGGGAGGTTGTGGCTGCTCCCTCCCTGGAGGGGTGCAAGGCCAGGTTGGAGGAGGCCTTGAGTGACCTGTGCTAGTGGGAGGTGTCCCTGCCTATGGCAGGGGGGTGGAACTAGATGATCCTTGAGGTCCCTTCCAACCTTACCATTCTATGGATCTATAAAACTGTTCTTTCCCATGCAGCTCTCACCCTGTTCATGCTGTGCTTAATGTAAAATACACATACACACAAGCACATGTGTGTGTGTAGTTATGTAGCATGTTTCATATGCTTGTCTTAACAGAATCATACATGTGGCAGTTGGCATAAGCAATTCTGAAATCATGGAAACAGTGAGGAAGATGTTTAAATGCCTTCCTGAGCAGGTGATGTCCATCAGTACTGGAAACAGGTGTTACTACCTCATTGGGAACAGCAGGTAGGCATAGAAAGATATGCAAATACAGTATGACATTACAGTTAAGCTAATGCAACACTAAGCTGCTGCCCCAAGGCAAGGACTTACTCCTTTGCAGCTGCTCCCATCTATTCCTGTGTCTCAGGGACTGATGTTGCAGATCTGGGATGAAAGGATTCAGCTGGTTGGTCCCATGGAAAACTGCTCTGTCCTGTGTTGTTTTTTATCCCTCTGGCCACGTTAATATTTTCTGCTTCAGGCAGGGGAGGTAGTCTTCCCTGCAGCCACAAAATCCAACATGCAAAAGTAGTGGGAGCAAGCTGCTGGGAGTGGGGATGGCAGCAGCAGTGCATCAGTGTGGCAGTGCCATGTCATATTCTACCAGTTAAGGGTCACAGAAGAACAGAGGGCTTTGTTTTCTCACCCAGCAGCTCCTGGGAGTTAGGAAAGCTTCTGCTCTTTGTGGATAAATCACAAGAGGAAATCTTGCCCTGGAAAGCAGGTTGATAATCAAAGGAAGCAGATTGAAGGGGAAAATTCTCTGAAAGAGAAACATACCCTAACAGCAGTGACTGAGGCATTTATTGCAGCAGGTGTGCTGTGCTCCCTGCTTTCCCCAGCTGCAATCCAGTCCTCAGCAAGGGCAGAAACTGCTGCTGTTGAGGTGCCCAGCCAAAGCTTGGCCAGGGGAGGGAAGACATTTGGCACAGTGCTCCTCTGTTACTGCTTCCCAGCTTCTCATCTTCAGTTTCCCGGTCGCAAATATTTAATGAGGCTTTTTTTCTGCCTTCATGCAGAAGAGCAGCTGATGTGTGAAATGCTGATAAGTGCAGAAGGAAAACACATACCTGGGTGTTACTTGAGCATGGCACCACACACACACTGCTCTCACAGACCACACCTGCTGGCAAGCATTCCAGAATTAATCCAACTAAATTCACCACAGGAATGAAGGGAGGCTTCAGGTGTCCTTTCGTGGCACGTTTCTCATCCTGCTTGCCCAAACACATTCCCAAGCCTTGTTAACTGTCTTCATGGCAGGACTTAGCAGAGCAGCATTGCACCCAGAAAATAAAGCAGAAAGCCCCATCCTACCTCTCCATTTCTCCCTCTTTGTGTCTCTTGCACATGCATACAGCCCTCTCTGCCTACCTTTTAGCTCCCAGCTTTGGGCTGCACCTCTCTGAAGTCAAACTTTTCCATCTTGCTGTGGCCAGCCAAGCAGTTTCTCTTGAAAAGGAAGATGCAGATTTCCCCCAGTGATTTCAGGAAGTGTTATTTTGGGCCACATAGGAGGAAACAGGTAGGCAAAGAGGTTTTCTTTGTGTTTTAGCTGAGTATATTTTAATTTCTTTTCTTCTAACCTACAGGCAGGAAACAGAGGACTGGGTCACTGTGATATCTTCAGTCTGCAGGGAGGCCAGAAGAGGTGGATGGTGCCCTCAGGTGACACATTAGCTGCACTTGATTTTAGAAAGAAAGAAGTTTGTGGTTTCATTAGAACCTGCTCAAAGTCCAAGTGTAACCCAAAAAAAAGAACCCAACAAGGCCAAGTGTAAGGTCCTGCACCTGGGTAGGCACAATTCCAAGCACAACTCCAGGCTGGGTGGGGAATGGCTGAGAGCAGCCCTGAGGAAAAGGACCTGCAGGTCTGGGGTGATGAAAAGCTCAACATGAGCAGTGTGAGTGCAGCCCAGACAGCAACTGTATGCTGGGCTGCAGCAAGAGCAATGTGGGCAGCAGGGCAAGGGAGGGGATTCTGCCCCTTTGCTTTGCTCTTGTCAGACCCCATCTGGAGTACTGTGTGCAGTTCTGGAGTCCCCAGCACAGGAAGGACATGGAACTGTTAGAGTGAGTCCAGGAGAGGGCCACGAAGATGCTGAGAGGGCTGCAGCAGCTCTGCTATGAGGACAGGNGAGACACTGGCACAGGTTGCCCAGGGAGGTTGTGGCTGCTCCCTCCCTGGAGGTGTTCAAGGCCAGGTTGGAGGAGGCCTTGAGTGACCTGTACTAGTGGGAGGTGTCCCTGCCTATGGCAGGGGGTTGGAACTGGATGATCCTTGAGGTCCCTTCCAACCTTACCATTCTATGATTTTATGAAAGGGATTTTCCTGATCTTGGCCTTGCAAGGTGGCTCTTGCCTTGGTTAGTCAGAAGTTTGTTTCCCATTTTATGCATGAAGCAGGCATTGCGCAGTCTGTCTGCTCTGGGTTTGATTTTACATTGAGGGAATCTCTTTGAAGAGTAAGCCACATGGAAATTAGGAGATGATGGACATGGTGCTGTGATGAAATGCACTTTGATGCCTCTGGATGAAAACCTGTGTGTTACTCTTACCTTGTGCCTTTTAGCAATATTCCTATGCTGGTTTATAAACCAATCCACATCTAGTCTGTCAATGTTATGAACCAGCTGGAAGCCCTCTTAGTTCAAGCTCAGACCCAGGTTTCTGCTGCTTAAGAGCCATCCAGGCTTACTAGTTCAGACTAAGCATTAACCTTACATCTCTGCAGCTTCCAGTCAGCCCAGAGTGCAAGCACAGCACTTTATGTCTGCTTGAACAGATATAGGCAGACATATACTGAAAAATAGGCAACCTCTCTGTGCCATTAAAAGTAAAACTGGGAGTGGTGGGTTGCTTTGGTGCATTGTTGACTATGCCTGTCAGGTGTCTGTCTTCTTACACTGAGATTATCTTCTTTCTAGAATCAAGATCTTCCAGATCCAGAAGCCAGAGGCAGACCCTCCTCTCTGCCACTGTTCTTGAGTTCTGCAGGTACAAAGAGCTTCACAGAGAAGCAAAGCAACCAGAAGGTAAACAGAGCAGCTACTCTGTTTAATAATGAGTTTGCTCCTAGTGGTGACTGTGAAATTTGATTTGTGTAGTTGCTTTTCATAGCATCATGGAGTGGTTTAGGTGGGAAGGGACCTCAAAGATCACCTACTTCCAATCCCCCACCATAGGCAGGGACACCTCCCACTAGAACAGGTTGCTCTTCTATCAAAAGGTCTTTCTGCAATGACTGTGTAGGTGCTCTTTTCTGCTCTCTGGTGGGGTTCCTGAGCAAGCCATGAAGGTTAATACCAAAAGCTCCCCACAAAGGAAAGACTTCTGAGGGAAGTCACAGAATCAGTGAGGCTGGAAAAGACCTCCAAGATCATCAAGTCCAGCCTAACCACAACACCAGCTGAACCATGCCTTCATGTAAGGAGAGGCAGGTGTCGATGCCAACAAGAAGTTATATTCATGGGCTGCCTCAGCTGGCTGGGAAAGATTGGCAGGCACGAAGCATGCCCCTGGCATGCCTTGACAAAGCCATGTGATGATTGTTTTGGCTGCTGCTAGCCACATTGCTCCTGGTTTGTGATTGTGTTTTCCTTTGTTTCTCTTCAGGCTGTAAAGCTTAGGGGGGAGCTTGTGTTCAGTTCCTCTGTGCCTTCCAGATCTTCCCCCTCAATATTTAAATGGAAAGAAAGGAAGGCACTGCTGCTGTCCTAAAGCCCTTGTAGCCTGTTGGTTTTCTTCAGTCACAAAGACTGGGCAAATGACCCAGCCAGGGGAAGCTGAATGCAGGTAAAGCACTGCCAGTGTATCTCTAGAAGTCAAATTTTATCTTTTGTACACAGGAGGATGGTTCCTCAGAAGACAAGAGCAGGCCTAATTCATATCCTGGCCCTCATCAGGCTCAGTGTGACTCATCAAGAGAAGTTTTTCCAAGCATGGTGAGCAGAAGAAATCAAACAGCTCTTGACTTTCTCAGCCTGCAGAAGTGACAGCTGGCTTTTATCTCACCTGAACCTCTGTAACTATAGCTGATGCAGCTGCTTTTCCTGTGTTGGTTTTCACTGTGAAAGTTTCCTAAATACTTTACTCTGTTGTTTTGTTTGTTTAGCAGTGAAAATAACCTTCTAGGAACTTTGTTGCAATAACCCTGCTTGTTTTGCTTCTTGGAGGCAGGTCCTCGGTTTCTGTGCAGCAGTTGTGGCTTGTGGCAGCTTGCACAAAGTTGATCAGGAAAAGTTGCACTGCTAGAGGATTTCTTTCTCCCCTCACATTTCTCAGCTGTCCCTCGGTCTTCCTAAATGGTTTCTTTTTGCAGCCTCTGCCAGCAGCAATTTAATCAATGTAACTGAGCTACAGAACAAGGGCTTGTTAAATTGGGGCACAACTCAGGACTGACCTTCTGTCACCATAAATATGACTTCAATTACTTTAGCTTCCATATCTGGCAGGAATGATTAAAAAAGATACAGTGATGAATGTTACCATGTATTACTGGCTAAATGTTCTGACCTGTGTTTCCTGAGCAAACAACAGCAGCAGTCTCAGGTGGTTTTCAGCCATGCTCTGCCCTGGATTACTGCCTTCACAGCAGTCAACAGAGCAAAAGGCACAACCAAGGCTCGACCACACCAGTGTGCAATTTGGCAGCTAGGTCTATACCCACCTTTCCTGGCAGCTTATGCACTGAACTGTGATCTGGAGTGACTATAAAACAGGGAGGGATTAAAAAAAATTAAAAATCTATTCTGCTATCATAGCTAGCAGGGTGATAAATCATGTGCTGCAGTCACCATCCATGTATATAGGCTAGCAGCAAGTATGAGGCAGTACAGCTAAATTTAGTAGAAATAAGTAAAAATAGTTGTAAGAACATTGTTGTTCTATGGGCAGTTAGCAGAGCTCAGCTGATGCACAGTACTTTGTGAAGCTGCAATCAGTCAGTGGTGAGTCTGAGCTCTAAAATGCAGTTAGTTAACCCCCAGTCTGATTTTAACTAGTGCTGCTCTGGGTGCATACCAAGGCTCTGTCTCTTTGTTTCATGTGTCTCTCTGTCTTATTCAGTAATTCTTCTCATACTTATGATGCCTCCCAGAGCATGCATTATATGCAGCTGTCCAGACTAGGACAGACTGACCAAGAAGGTTAAACATGAGGAACTTGGATTTTACCTTTTTAGCCTGAAGCAGAGGAAATAGCAGGGAGCTCATATGTCTGTATCAGCATGTGTGAAAATAACTAACATTGCCATACAGCTAACAAGAAACAAAAACCTTTGTTCACTCTAAAAATATTTCACTTGCCTCATAAGTTTAGCATCTGCTAACATCTCTGAATCTATTCTCTGCCTGGTGATGTCTAGACAGCTGACTTTCAGATTAATCCCTTGCCTTCACTTCCTGTTTGCAATAGGACTCCACGTTTCTGGTATCTGATTTGTTGTGCTTTGAATTGGTGATTCCCTCATCCAAGCCCAGATCTTGAGAACTCTTTGGTCAGTAGCTGTTAGTCATGCAAACAGGCCTCTCAGTGTCAGCAGACTTTATTCACCCAATCACAGAATGTCAGGGGCTGGAAGGGACCTCTAAAGCTCATTCAGTCCAAGCTCCCTGCCAGAGCAGGATCACCTATACCAGATCACACAGGAACACATCCAGGTGGGTTTGGAATATCTCCAAAGAGGGAGACTTCACACCCACCCTGGGCAGCCTGTTCCAGTGTTCTGTCAGCCTCACAAGCTAAAAATTCCTCCTCACATTTGCATGAAATTTCCTACCCCTCAAATTCCACCCATTGCCCCTTGTGTTGTTGGGCATCACCCAGCAGACCTGGCTTCAGCCTCCTGGCACTGACCCTTTACATCTCTGTAAACATTGATGAGGTCACCTCTCAGTCTCCTCCAAGCTGCAAAGCCCCAGCTCCCTCAGTCTCTCCTCATAACAGAGATGTTCCAGTCCCTTCATCATCTCTGTGACTCTGCACTGGACTCTCTCATGCAGCTTTGCATCCTTCTTGAACTGGAATTCACACAGGCAGATGACTTGCAGAGGTCTGGGGACCTGACTCTCTTTCAACCAGCATTCTGGAGCTACCAAACCACATCTGACTCAGGAATTCAGGATCAGATATTTTGATACACAGCTTTCAACACCTGAAATGCATCAAAATAAAGAGCCCTGATTTGCACCACCCTGTACTGCACATTATTGTGTTGCAGACACTTGGGTATCCTTGATGGGATCTGTTTGACGCACCTGATTTTTTGAAAGAGAAGTTCCTCTGCCCAAGAGCAGCACATAACCTTTCCTTAAGGAGCCTACATCTAGCAATTCCTCAGTTGCTCTCTGGGTATTATTTCCATCTTGTGCTACAGCAAATGTTTTCCATAGTCTGCTTTATCTCTAATGTAAATCCAGGTCGTGGTTCAACAGCCTTAAAGAACTTGTTGAGCTGCATCATGGAATCGTAGAATTGTTTTGGTTGGAAACCAACCATCAGCCTAACACCACCATGGCTCTTAAACCACGTTCCAGACTGCCATGTCCACACATTCCTTGAACACCTCCAGGGACAGTGACTCCACCAGCTCCCTGGGCAGACTGTTTCAGTGCCCGACTACTCTTTCAGGAAAGAAATTTTTCCCAATCTCCAACCTAAATGTCCCCTGGCACAATTTCAGGCCATTTCCTGTTGTTCTATCACCTGATGCTAGGAAAAAGAGACCAACTCCCTCCTCAGTACAGCATCCTTTCAGGAAGTTGTAGAGTTTTTCCCCTCTTCTCCAGACTAAACCATCCCAGTTCCCTCAGCTGCTCCTCATCACTGTTGAGAGTAATTATAGAGTGAGATTAACTTCTCTGGCGGTAAAGCACCTGGAGGAATGGAGATGTTGGCAAATTGCTCTAGGGAAACACAATGCTCCTGCACCTTAACCTTCTCCTTCCCATTTTCCCTACAGTCTGCCATGGTGCCAAGGAGAAACACTACACATTTAGCAAAAGACAGCCACTGTAAGTGATTGAAGGCTCAGTTTGGGTAGCTGATGAGTACTGTCTCCTCTCTGAGATTTCCTAAGAGTCAGAGGGTCTCAAGTCTTGATAAAATCACCTCCTTTTCCCTCTTCTTCCCAAATCTCTGCTTATTTGATTGACCTAAAGCCCCTGGAAAAGTAACTAGGAAACTCCTTCATGACTTTAGATCATGTTCCTGCTGTGTTGTTTTTTTGTTTGTTTTTTTTATGAAGGACATTCTTGAAGGTCCTCTAACAGGTTTTGTTCTGCCCCCTCCCGCACGAGTCCCTTTCTGTGTCAGTTAT
Source organism: Semnornis frantzii (assembly GCA_013399775.1). Taxonomy (NCBI): domain Eukaryota; kingdom Metazoa; phylum Chordata; class Aves; order Piciformes; family Ramphastidae; genus Semnornis; species Semnornis frantzii. Next base: position 10,087 of record VWYK01114628.1, on the reverse strand, counting down.
ACAAACAAGGCACAACACTACATTCATCTTTAATTTCTGTTCACTGCCATTCTCTTCTCTTTATGTGTAAGAGAGTAATTAGTTTAATTTACCTTACCTTGAAAACAGTGACATAGTCTGTGGCATATTTAGCAATTATTAAAACCATCTCCATGGAAACCAGGGATGTAAATGGAGAGAGAAAAAAGTGGTTGCATTGCAAACATGGCATGGAGAATTGCATTGGGAGGCAGCTGAATGCTAATTACTCCTCACTGTAGTGAAGTCAGCAAGGAAATAGAGAAGCAGACAGTTTATCTTTGTGGCTTAGAAAGTTAAACTTGGTAGAGGGATTCATTTCTCCTTGACTTACCAAACTGCGATAACCAAAACGAGGTGTCTCAGGTATTTATAAGAGCAGAATATCCCTCAAGACACAAAGAATTCAGCATCAGATCTCCAGCCCTGCAGGGTGTGTTCTAGTTCATGGAGAAGTATGAGATAATAGACTGCTCATTAGTCAGGGAAGTCCCAAATTAATTATTTACTTGACAGCACTTAAAAGATGCTCATAGACTCATAGAATCATAGAATGGTAAGGTTGGAAGGGACCTCAAGGATCATCCAGTTCCAACCCTCTGCCATAGGCAGGGACACCTCCCACTAGAACAGGTCACTCAAGGCCTCCTCCAACCTGGCCTTGAACCCCTCCAGGGAGGGAGCAGCCACAACCTCCCTGGGCAACCTGTGCCAGTGTCTCTCTACCCTCACTGTAAAGAACTTCTTCCTAACATCCAGTCTAAATCTCCCCTCTGCCAGTTTAAACCCATATGTTTAACTCAACTTGATTTTCAAGCAAAAGAGCAGGTTGTAAACATGCTGTCAGCTGGAACTGCCTGGTTACCACAGGTTCCTCTATGGGGAGTGCTAATACCAGTGGCCAGTGCTGTCCATGTGCAGTGGATCTCAAGGTGGCAAGAAAGAGCACAAATGCAGAAGCCTTGTTGCTGTAACAGACTGGCTCTGAACCTTCTTCAGTTCGAGAAAGGTGCCTTCCCATGCTTTCTCTGCATCTTTGCTGATTCTATTTCTGCTTCATGTAAATGGCAACATACATCTTAAATGATCTGTGTGACTGAACCTGTTAAATGCCATCCCATTGTTTTGTCAGGATAAACATCTGGGAAAGAATGAAGAAATTCCACTGTCATCAGACACAGATGAAGATGTCAAAAAGGATGAAGAAGATTATTACCAAACTCCCAGCAGTATTTTAGCCAAGGTAGTGTATCAGGTGTGAGTTCTGCTAGTTTGGTGACAGCCCCAAGCAGAAAAGAGCCATTTGAGCATCCTGAACACCTCTGCTATGAAGACAGGCTGAGAGAGTTGAGGCTGTTCAGTGTGGAGAAGAGAAAGCTCTGAGGAGACCTTATTGTGGTCTTCCAGTATCTGAAGGGGGCCCACAAGAAAGCTGAGGAGGGACTTTTTAGGGTGTCAGGTAGTGACAGGACTGGGGGGGATGGATCTGAGCTAGAGGAGGGGAGATTTAGATTAGACCTTAAGAAGAAGTTATTTAGCATAAGGGTGGTGAGACACTGGCAGTGGTTGCCCAGGGGGGTGGTGGAAGCCTCATCTCTGGATGTTTTAAATATCAGGCTGGTTGTGGCTCTGGGCAACCTGTTCTAGTGGGAATTGTCCCTGCCCAATGTAGGGGGTTTGGAACTAGATGATCCTTGAGGTCCCTTCCAACCCTGACAATTCTGTGATTCCAATATTTAATGAGCCAAAGAGGAGCTGCTGTGAGGATCTACTAATGCTTTGCAAAAGAAATATGCAGCTAAAGCAGGAGGTGGTAGAGATTTCTTTTGTACAAGGAGAAAAAAAAAAAGACACTGGACTCATTCAAAGGATCTTTCTGGTAGAAAGTGGCATTTTGACAAAAAACATTGCTGATTTTGTTGAAATTCCCCAAATTGCCTGCTTCATTGTTAATGCCCTTTTGCCTGTTGTATAACAGGGTGTATTTTTTTTTCTTTTTTTTTTTTTTGCAAGTGAAAACTTCATTTAGAAAAAGAAACACTGCATTCTTTTTATGTATTCTGAACTCTGCTTCTCTTGAAGCATCAGTAAGCTGCATAAAACCAAGCACTACTTTAAAAACACTGTGAAACCTTTTTGTATCTACATTCCACTGTGAAACAAGGAGCAGGAGGAATCATACTGGTAATTAAAAGAAGTAATACATTGACACCTTGTTTGGGAGGCTGCTTTCTCTAGGCTTCCCATGTAGTTAGTGGTCAGGAGGAGTTAAGTGGTTAGTCTTCTGCAGAAGTCACAGCCTCCCTCACATGTATCAGAAGGACATCAGCAATAATTAGCAGTCAGGAGCAACTAAGTGGTTGTTAGTCTTCTTCAGAAGTCCCAGGCTCTCTCCCAAGGATGTGCACCTATCAGAAGGATATTAGCAATATGATTTTTGTCATAAGACCCAAGTGCTTTATGTTAAGCACACACCCAGAGTGTAAGACTTTTCCCCCCAGCTGCTTAAATTAAAACATACAACAAAGCCTTTGTGGTGGCACTGTAGAATGTAGCTGCTTATGTCCTGTTATGGGTAGGTTGGAGAGGATCCCTCCCCCAATAACTTATTGTAAATCTGCCCCAGAGAGCAAATTCACCACAACTCAGGATTTGGAAAGTCAGAAAATTAAATTGGATTTTTACAATTAGACTAAATCACAAAATCACAGAACTTTAGAGGTTGGAAGGGACCTCCAGAGATCATTGAGTCCAACTCCCCTGCCAAGGCAGGATCCCC
>VWYK01114624.1:18802-30599 GCA_013399775.1 Semnornis frantzii | reverse complement strand
TTCCTAATTAAATGTAAAAAAAAAAAAAAATCCAACAATGGGTAATTAGTATGTGGAACAGCAAAGCTGCAATTTAGATGTCTCACAGGGGAGAGCTCCACAAGTGCAGTTCCACCCCAGCACCGTGTGTCTCGGCACATATTTATTTTCCCCCTTGCTTTGATCTTGCTGGTTGGGAGGAGATCAGCTACAAAACTGGAACAACTGATGGCAGCAAAAAAAAAAAAAAAGCCAAACCCCAACCCCTCAATGTAGAGATTAGCTGCTCAGTTTAATGTCTCCCCCTCCCAGCCTCCCCTCAAATCCTGCCTCTTGAGACTCAGTTAAGCAGGCAAAGCCCAAATGGGGATCAAAAGGTCTGGTTGGTTGTGGCGGTCTGCGCTGTGCCGATGGTGGTGAAATGTTAAGTTGTAAATAACAAACCAGAAATGGAGCTGGAGTAAAGAGATTTATGCCCTCCATGCCAATGAAACTCTAGAAACACGTGAAGCTCTTTACTACAAGTGTGGTGGAACATTGGAAGGAGTTGCCCAAAGAGGTGGTAGATGCCCCAGCCCTGGAGACATGCAGCATCAGGCTTGATAGGGCTCTGAGCATCCTGACTGAGCTGAAGATGTCACTGCCCACTGCAGGGGGTTGGACTGGATGACCTTTAAAGGTCCCTTCCAATCCAGTGCTTTCTATGACTCTCTAGAAGAAGGCTGAGAGCACTCAATACTTAGCCTTTTAGGTCCAAACACAGTGGGAAACTCCAAACTGGTTAATCCTTTCATAATTCACCTTAATCCAGTGGGAACCTTTGTGTCTTTCTACTAACAGGGCCATACAAGAAGTTCCCAACTGCTCCATGCTAGGAAACCTCACTTCTAAGTTACAGTAATGGCAAATCCCAAAGTGCCACTTGATGTCCTGAGGTGTTATTTCACCCCAATTTCATTGTAGAAATTGCTGAAAAGGGCAAAAGTCCCCAGCCTAGTGTGATGGGCAGCAGGAGGATCATCTCTGACATTCAGTCAAGTCTCTGCTACACCCCTGACACCTGCAGAGGTGTCCAAGGTATCTAGCTTGGGTGAAAAATCTCAGAAGAATAAATCTTTGCCCAAGACCTTGAGGCAGACCAGAAAAAACTCCAAGAAAATCTACACAAATCCAGGGACTGAGATGAACAAAGAGACACAGAACTGAAAGGAGAAGGTGGCAGGACTCCTGAAAACAAACACTGCTGTTTGCTTCTCCAAAAAGGGGCTGTAAGTTTGACACTCAAAGCTGGTTCAGCCCCAGCCCTATCCAAGTTCAGATAATAGCTCTTCTCATTCATGAAGCCACTTCTCAAAGCTGCTGCTGGTTGAAAGCATAGAAACATAGAACTGTGTCAGTTGGAGAAGATCTCTAAGATCATTGAGTCCAACTCTCAAGCTAAAACTGCTATGGTCACTAAACCGTGTCCCAAAGTGCCTTAGGTGGGGCAACAGTGCCTGATCATTTACCCTACACATAGTGATGAGCATGCCCATGTCCACAGGGACCAAGAGCTGGAGGAGACCCTCAGCAGGACCTGCACATCATGTATCAGAGAAACACCTCCATGGAGATAGAGATGCCAACCACACAATACCTGATCGCTGCAGGGATACACAACAGGCTTGGGTTTTTCAGCCTGAACCTTCCTGAATCAAGTATTTGTCAGCAGTGAAACCTCTGTGGTATTCCAGCAGTGGGACCACATGGCTGGTGGGCAGAGGTTTGCAAAGTCCTCTCTTGCAGAAAGCAAACAAACTGGATGAGCAGAGAGAAGTGACAGAGGGGGGTGGGCTGTGCAGACAGCCTGTCAGATCTGCCCTTCAAATGTCAATTAGAAAGAAATCAATGTGGCTATCAATTAAACAGCAGCTGGCACAGCTACTCTTGCTTCTCCTCCTGTTAGCTCCTCAGCCTGCAGTTTAGCCTAGTTAAGTAGTGCTAAAGCCTTGGCACCCTGCAGGTGCCAACCTGGAGATGTGCTTCATGGCCTCACCTATGTGGAGTTTAAAAGACCTAAGAAGTGTGGACATACCTAGAACACATCTCTGCCACCTGCTGTCCTCCAAGCCCTTCAGACTTTATTGGCTTCTCCTGCTCCTGACAGCAGCCACAAGCAATCCCTACAAAGCAGATGAAGGCTTTCTATGGCTCTCATTGTAAAAGCAGCCCAGGTAAAACCTGGTGAGAAACCACAGCCAGCTTCTGCCTGCCACCAAGAGAGAGCTCTATGAGATCAGCACCAAAGACACAAGAAGACAGAGAGGAATTAGCAGCTGTCCTATGACACCCTGCAGACCATTTGGTGAGATTGATTCAATGGAGAGGCAGGAAATAACCTCAAATCCTCCTCCCAGTTCCTTTCCAGGAGCAGCTGGAGCTTCATCCTCTCTTCTAAACATCAAAGCATTTATCTGAGGTTTCTTCCTCCCCACAACCATCAATGATCAACACACAGCTCTCCTTTGAATTCAAAGGTTTGATTTGGACTTTTAAAGAGTCATCTTGAAGCTCTCTATTCCTGATGAACCTGGATTTAGACACATCTGCTGCAGAATAAGCCAGTTAAGTCCTGTTTAAGTCCACCTGGTTTTTTAAGGTAGGTCCTTGAGGGACCATAATAAATATGTGGCCTCAGAAGCATTCTATGGCCAATGCTTCCCTGAGTGGAACACAACCCAGGCAAGCAGCAACAGCAAGAATGAGTCTGGGTCCTGTGAGCTCTCAGACCTGAGAAATTTCCCAAAGAGAGCTAAGAGCTATAGGAACCCAGAAGGAGAAGTAATCCTGGAGGGAGATAACCCTGCCTGGGAAAAGGCTTCACCTCCCAGGTGCCTCTTTTTCCTCTGCCCATGCCACATGGGTGTTAGTGCACCAAGCCAAACCAGCCATCTGAGGTCTGCTTTGCCCCAACTCTGTGCAAATCCAGAAAGCAACATCAGACATCAAACAAAGCCATGACAGGAGGTGACTGAATTGTCTTACCAAATGGAAGAGCTGTCGCTGACCCTCCTGAAGAGAACCTCACTGTGAAACCATTACAAATCTCAGGGTTTCCATCTCCACCATCCTCATCCCCTTGCTCGCTGGGGTCCACAGTGAACCACCAGCATGCAACTATGGAGTTATGAAGCCCAAGAGAATTTGGTGATAGCAGACACAGACATCCTTCTCCATCACCTCCAAGAGCAGGCTGGTGGCTTTCCTCCAGTGGGGCTTTCCCTAGCTCCTTGCACACACCAAACAGGAAGCAGTCCCTCATCTCCATCGCAGCCTTCCTGGCCAAAAACCAAGCTCCCAAGCATCTCACATGCCATTACTGACCAATCAATGCTATTGATTACATTATAAGGGAAACTGGCAGGACAAAGAGGCAGCAGGAACTGTTAATCTCATTTTGAAGGAAGCTCTAAAACATTATCACCTTTTCTTTGTTGCTTCTGAACGTGCTGATGGCTTCCTCTCTCTTCCACCGGCCAGCCCTGTGCAATCAAATTGGGTAACAGCTTGCTGTCCAAAATTAAATGAGAGAGAGGATTTTTCTCCCTTGGCTCAGAGAGATGTTCCTTCAGAACACAAAGGCTGGGGAAAGATGCAGTGGTCATGAGAGCCATGCAGCAGCCAGCGCACTCGGAACACATCATGAGTCTCCCGGGAACGAGGACAGGACAGCCAGTCCTTAGGGATGTTGAAGGTCAACAGCTGGCCTCAGGGCAAAAGGCAACAGCAGGTCAAGAGCACATAAAAGAGTTAAGTGAAAGACTCAAGGCAAAAAATGAGAGTGCTAAGAATAAAAAAGCTGGTGTCAGAAGGAGGCTCCTGCTCCCACAGTGCTCTTTCAGAGCTGGAATCGCCATCCCGTTCGGCTTCATTCCCAACAGCTCTCACAAGCCTGGGGCAGTGGAAGATGCTGGCTGAATTATTTGGCATATTCATCTGCTGTCCATCTAAGGCAGAGTACTGGAAAGTCACCATCTTTCTGAAATCCCTGGGACACCTTCAGAAGCATATCAGGCAGCAGACAACTTCAGGAGCGTAGAGCCACCTCCAGCAGCACATCGGCCGCAGGATGCCTGCCAGGCACTGGGATTTCAAAGGATCCAAGGCAATTATCATAATTTTATGGGAATAACCTTTTTTTTTTTTTTTTGAGCTTTTCTTTTTCAGCATTAACTTCTGAAGTCAAGTGTCTGTCTAGAAATCATTTTTTTTTCCTTTTTCTAACAGCTCCAGTCTATGTAGTCTTATTCACTCAGAAATTCATGCAGGCCAGGCTGAGCCAGGGAGCCAAAGATCAAAGGGAACATCCTAACATCTTCATGGCTTTTGGTTGGGAGGTTTTGGGTTTGGGGTTGGCTTTTTTTTTTGGCTATTGTTATTGTTTGGGGTTTTCTTGTTGTTGTTTGGTTGAGGTTTTTTTTATGGAGGTAGCTTTGGGGGAGATAGAAGAGATTGAGTTTTTTGGGTTTGTCTTTTTTAAAGGTGACTCTTTTTGAAGCCATGTTCATAGGTTTGGTGATAAAAGAAACACATGAAACATTTACAAGTCTCTTAAAACAGGAAAGCTTTACATTTAGCTTACCATTAAATGATGAGGCCTTTCCCACTTTGCTTTCTGCTGATTGTGAGGAATAAAAGCAGATGGTTCTGACAGCTTTGGTCAGTAACAGATTCAGTGGCTGGTCTCCATGCTTGGGCATCCTGCTGCAACTTGTGGGCTGCCCCCCCCAAAAAGCCAAGCAAACAGCCACCCTCATTATTTATGGTAAAGATCATAGAATTGTTTCACCTGGGAAAGACTTCTAGGATTATCAAAGCCAACCTTCAACCCAACACCACCATGGCCACTAAACTATGTCCCAGAGTGCCATGTCCACACCTTTCTTGAACACCTCCAAGGATGGTGACTCCATTGCCTCCCTGGGCAGCCTGTTCCAGTGCCTGAACACACTTGAAAGAAAGNCAGATCCTGGAAGGCTACTCTAAGGTCTCCTGGAAGCCTTCTCTTCTGGAGGCTGCAGAGCCCCAACTCTCTCAGCCTGTCCTCACAGCAGAGCTGCTGCAGCCCTCTGAGCATCTTCATGGCCTCCTCTGGACCTGCTCCAACAGTTCCATGTCCTTCCTGTGCTGGGGGCTCCAGAACTGCACACAGGACTCACGATGGGGTCTGATGAAAGCAGAGCAAAGGGGCAGAATCCCCTCTCTTGCCCTGCTGGTTTCCTAACATCCAATCACAAAACTCATAGTTCATGAAGAATATTTCCATTAACATTTTGCTTTTCTGGGTTTTCTCATCAAACAGCAACTCAACTGCTGGCTCTGTCCCACGCGAGGACATGCTGCTAATTCAAACCCTTGGTCACACAGAAATTTGTTAAAGGATTTTTCTAGTCAGTTCTGTTTGATTAGAGAAAGCAAGACACCAAAATCAATTTAGGAAGTCCATTAACAGGTTTGCCCTCATCAAGGAACACTCACAAAAAACTCCACAGCTCCACATCCTTCATCTCACCCCTTTGGCACTATTAAATGTGAAATGAAAGGCTGAAACACCCCCTGGATGTACACATCCTCTGAAATCCAGGCAAAGTCCCCCTTTCATTAGCATTCCTGCATTTTTGGAGACAGCCTTTTGCATTGCAATTCGTTTCTGTTTTGACAGAAGTCAGGTTGGAAAACTGGTAAAAGCTGGATCATGCCAATTGAAATCATCCCCAGTAACGCCACTGAATTGAGCCTGTCTCTAGGAGCTTCTTTCCTCCAGGATGTGAAACCCCCACTGATTAGAGGGCAAATCACCATGTGTGAGTTGAGATCCCTGTGGAGGATCTCAGTCCTCCTGAATTTCAGCTGTGGTTTGGTCAGGACCTATGCATGCCCACTGTCTATCTGACTCTCATCCCTGCCCAGCATCATCCTTCAGGACACTCCTTCCCCTCCATCAAAACATGGTTTGCCTTTCAGGTTTTCCCAGCCTATCTACCAGCCCTTTGGGCCACCACTGCCAGCTCCAAGTGTCCCTCATTTTTCCCTGTTCTTACTTTTGCCTCCCAGAGACAGACTTCTCCCTCTCCAAGAACTCACATCTGCTTCAAGAGACTTCTGAGCTCTCACACCCTGCCCAAATGCCATATCCAGATGTCACCTCAGCACCTAGATTTGCAGAGGAGATGACAACACAGCATTGCCCTCCTGGAGTGGACTTGTCAGTGCACTCAATAAAGCTTTGGAGACTCATGTAGCTTTTTAGCACAGTGTTGCAAGTTCTTAGACTCTGATAGAGGGTCTAAAATCCAAGAAGAGTTAATAAGTGGAATGTCCAAGACTGTACAGCAAGTTGGCACAAAGGCAGGAGTCAAAATTCAAGGCTTTTGACACTTTCTGGTCCATTATTTCCAGCACTGAGCCCTGGGAGACTGTTTTGTAGTCCATCTGTTTTTCTCCTACTTCAGTTTTTACAGGTCAGAGTAAACTGTTATCAGCTCAGGGCTTCATTTCAATCTGAATTATTCTTTCTAAGAAAGGAAAAATAAAAGCTCTGCTGTAACACAGAGTTGGAGGATGTTTTAAATCTCAAAGCAGATGCAAAAGATGGTTCTGAGATGTTTGAATTGAAAATCTGGTTATCTTCTGCTTTTCCCCTTGCAAGTAACTCAGCAGCACCAAGCTGAGTCCTTTGGAGAGAAGGAGGCTGAGGGGAAACCTTGTTGCTCTCAAAACTCCCTGAAAGGAGGTTGGAGTCAGGTGGAGATCAGTCTCTTTTTCCTGTTATCAAGTGATAGGACAAGGGGAAATGGCCTCAAGTTGTGCCAGGAAAGGTTTAGGTTGGATATTAGGAAAAAATTCTTTACTCAAAGAGTGGCCAGGCATTGGAACAGGCTACCCAGGGAGGTGGTGGAGTCACCATCCCTAGAGATACTAAAAGAAACATAAACATGGCACTTTGGGATGTGGCTTAGTAGCTGTTGGACTGACAGTTGGACTTGATGGTCTTAAGAGGGTTTTTTTCAACCTTAATGTTTCTATGATCCTGTTCCAAGCCTGATCCACAGTCCCCTCCTGCACTGCCAACCCTGTCTCTTTGCTTTCAACATTTCTTCCCCCCACAGCTTCCCCAGCAATAAAAGTAAATATGAATTTCAGCTGCATTTTGGAGCCAGCAGTGTTTTGTTAAACATGACCAGAGCAGATTGTCATCAAAGAGGACACAGGGATTGGAATTAGTTCAAAGCAGGGAAAGGAGCAAAAAGGTCACCAATTTGTACAATCAGTTTGCTTGAAGAGATCTTTACCATCACCAAGTTCAGCCATTACCTACCAAGGCTGGAGCTAAAGCACATCCCTTAGCAACCACATTCTGCATCTTTTGAACACCTTCAGGGACAGGGATTCAGCCACCTAGAGAGGTGTTCCAGTGTTTGAGAACACTTACAGTGAAAAGGTTTCTTCTTATATCCAACCTCAACCTACCCTGGTACAACCTGAGGCCATTTCACAGAATCGCAGAATGTCAGAGGCTAGAAGGGACCTCAAAAGCTCATCCAGCCCAACCCCCCTGCCAGAGCAGGATCTCCTAGAATAGGTCACACAGGAACACATTCAGGAGGGTTTTGAATATCTCCAGAGAGGGAGACTCCACAGCCCCCCTGGGCAGCCTGTTCCAGGGTTCTGTCACCCTCACAGGGGAAAAAAATCCTCCTCATGCTTACATGAAACTTCCTATGCCTCAGCTTCCACCCAGTGCCCCTTGTCGTGTCCTTGGGTATCACCCAGCAGAGCCTGGCTCCAGCCTCCTGGCACTCACCCTGCACATATTGATAAACATTGATGAGGTCACCTCTCAGTCTCCTCTTTTCCAAGCAGCACAGCCCCAGCTCCCTTAGTCTCTCCTCCTAATGGAGCTGTTCCATTCCCTTAGTTATATTTGCAGCTCTGCTTTGGGCTCTCTCAAGCAGTTCTATGTATTTCTTGAACTGGGAGGCCCAAAATTGGACATAGTACTCCAGATGTGGCCTCACCAGGGCAGAATAGAGGGGCAGGAGAACCTCTCTTGACCTACTACCCACAGCCCCTCTAATGCACCCCAGAATGGCATTGCCCCTCCTGGCCACAAGAGCAGATTGTTGGTTCATGGTCAACCTCCCACCAACTAGGATCCCCAGATCCTTTAGCTGCCTTCCAACAGGTCAGTCCCCAAGCTATACTGATACCTGGGGTTGTTCTCTCCCAGGTGCAAGACTCTACACTTGCCCTTGTTGAATTTCATTAAGTTTCTCCCTACCCAACCCTCCGACCTGTCCAATCTCCTCCTGTTCCTTGGGAGAAGAGACCAACACCCACCTCCATCGAGCCTTTCTCCGAGGCCTGATGCAAAGCAGCATAAACCAGGCAGAAAGGCAACACACATCATCTGGTGGGAGACCATTTGGGTTTCCCAAATAGCTGACAACAAAGGAACTGTGATCAGAAGCTGTTCCTGACTCCCAATCTTATGTAAAAGCAATAAAAATCAAACATCTGGCCTGGCTGCACGCTGGGATTTGTGTGACATTGTGTAACGTGGGAACCGCACCAAAACTAATCAACGAAATTATCTCCCTGTAAATCACTCCAATCCAACTACAATTCTTTCATCTATTCTGTAGCTTTCTGCAGTTTTCCCCTTCCCTAGGTTGAATAAGAAACAAAAAAGCTTTGTAATCCAACCCCACCATTACACAGAGGGGACAGAAACCCCCAGCACCGCCAGTAGGGATTGACCCGAACCTCCCTGCACCACAGCACTGCGTTTTTGTATCTCAGTCAGACACTTGGAAATGTTTCCCTCCAAAAATCATGTCTGTATGCAGTTCACACTTAAAAAAAAAATTAAAAAAAAAAAAAAATCAGCACTGACACCACACCCCCTGAATACTAATGGAGCATCTCCCACCATCTGCAGCAAGTGAGGAATTTTTCTGACTCTGCTCCTTTCGCAAGCTCAGCAGGGAAACTGTGACAGCCTGAGCAGGAGCTCCCTGAGGACAGTCAGGACCTGACCTTGCTGGGGGGAGGTGTGGGGGTTAAAGCACAGTTACTGCTGTAAGGCTGCAGTCTGCCATCCTGAAGTCAAGAGGAATTTGGAAGGTCTGAAAGTCCTGGCGTTGCGCTAGACGTGAAGACATTCCAGCTTCTCATGACTGCAAAGTGAAATGCACATTACCATGGTTTAAATAGTTTGGGTTGGTTTGGGTTTTTTTTTTTTTGCCTGCATAAAGGTGTTTCCCACATGTGCCTTGCCTGAATCCCTCCACAAGTCGACCCTGAACCTGTGGACCAGAGACATCATTCTTCCTCTGCTGCCTTAAATCAATCTGTCAACTTGTCCTCTGCAAAGCACTCAGAGCTTCACCCCAGTGACAGCTGCATCCCCCCCGAGCAGAGTGATGGATCACCTTCTTCTCTAAGACATGTAGGAGGTCTCTGGCATCGCTCCAAGGGTTGCCCTAAGCCAGGACTAAATGCAGCTTTCCAGGCTTTTGCCTGGTGCAGGATGGCTGCACCAAAGCCTTCAGATTTTTTGGTGCTGTGCCAGGGATCCTTTCCCCAGCACCAGTGACTGACCTGCATGCACCTCCCACAAAAAAAAAAAAAAACCCAAGCAAACAACTCTTCCACAGGGCTCCAGCAAGAGCAGCATCACCTAGTTGCTGCAAGACAACTTAAACAGGAGCAAAGCTTTGATTGCACAATTGAATTTAGGTTTATTTGCTTCTTAAGCAAGGAAAAATAAATCCCAAGCTGAGATGCAGGCTGTTGCAGTTGGGATAGAAGGATGGGGGAGACAAAAGAGGTTTTCACAGAATCTCAGAATCACAGCTGGCTGAGGGTTGGAAGGGATCTCTGGAGATCATCCAGTCCAACCTACCTCCTAAAGCAGGGTCACTCAGAGCAGGTTGCCCAGGATCACAGTGTTCAGGTAGGTCTGGAATGTCTCCAAAGGAGAGGACTCCACACCCCCTCTGCACAGCTTGGTCTGTCAGTAGGGTTTTCCAGGAAACCACCCCAAACCAGACAGACTTCCTGAGCCTCCTTTGTTTTGCCACAGGAGTTCTGTTGTGTGCAAGTAGCCATGAATTTCACACTGTGTCCCATATCACAAACCTAACTTGGACAGACAGCTCAAGGACTGCTGCAGCTGAGATCTGAGCAGAAGAGGCATTCGGGGGAAGAGGGCAGGCATGGCACTGGTTTGCTCCTGCTCTGATTTTGCAGAATTCCTTGGCCCTCCTGCTGCTTTGCTCACCTCTCTGTGACCTTCTGCAGAGGACAGGCATGAACGCAGAAGAACTCTGCAAGAAGAGCTCCACAAACTACATTAGCTTAAAGAAAAAAAAAAAAAATAAAATCTGCCTTTCAATCAAGGTAGCCTGAATGCCTGAATAATAAAATCTCCTTTCAAGATGATGTGATCAAAAGTGACATAAGAGAAATAAAGGGGGAAGGAAAAATAAAGGTATAAAAAAAACCCCTCCAAACCAAGACAGGAGTGAGTTGTCCTAGCAACTGGCATCACCTCTCCAGCACTCCCACATTACTGGGTAAAAGAAATAGAATAGGTTAGGGTGAAAGTGACCACCAGAGGTCATCTAATCTAACCCCTTAGCAGTCAGCAGAGACATCCTCCACTAAATTGTGTTGCTCAGAGCCTTCTCCAGCCTGACTTTGAATAGCTCCAGGCACGGAGCCTCAACTCCTTCCCTGGGCAACCTGTTGCAGTGTTCCAGCAGCCTCATGGTGCAGAACTTGTTCCTCACATCCAATCTAAACCTGCTCTGCTCTCATTTCAAACCATTGCCTCTCATCCTGTCCCTGCAGACCTTTGCAAACAGTCCCTCTGCAGCCTTCTTGTAGCCCTCTTCAGGTACTGGCAGGCTGCTTTGAGGTCTCCCTAAAACCTTCTCTAGGATGAACACCTCCAGCCTGTTTTCATAGCAGAGCTGCTCCAGCCCCCTGAGCATTTTGAATGCCCTGTCCTGGACCTGCTCCATCAGGTGCATGTCCTTCCTGTGTTGAGAACTTGAGATCTGGATGCAGTACTCCAGGTGAGGTCTCACCACAGCAAAGTGACAGAAATGTTTCCTAATTAAATTCAAAGATGGCATTTATCAGAGGGTGACCACTTAAAATTTTGTGGTAGAAAAAGGTTCTTTTCTTGCAGCTGATGGATTTAGTCATGGTCTGGCTTTAATCTCAAGGCAGTGCTTCCATCCTCTTTTAATTGAGGACTTTGCTTGTTTGTTTTTCCTTTTGGAACTTTAAGCAATAATCATAGAAATTGTGAATAAAGCCTTAAACAACCTCTCAGTTGAGGAAGACTCTGTGAACAGCCTCTCCCACACCATATCATCCCTCTGTAATTTCCCTGCACTTATAATGCTCAGGGTGAGAGGAAATCAGAGCCACCAAACTGAAACCTGAACCTCTCTGGACACATCAACATTTCTACCAAGTTTGACAGGCTGAGGACAACTTCCTGCCAATGAGGCAGCTCACAACTTGCAGTCCTGCCCATCAGCCTCTCAGCCAAGGTCAAGGATGGCAGAACTGGGATGACAGCCTTGGAGAAAGGCTGCCAGATTTAATACATCTTTTTCAAAGCTGACCTTTCTTCTCCAGGCACTGCTTGGAAGTCAGGAATGGAGTGGTGGGAGCTGCAGACGCAAGGAGAATGGCAATAGGGTGCTGGTTGGTGTGGGTTTCCATACAAATTTTGGAGTCCCAAGGAAAAGAGAGAAAA
>VWYK01114618.1:0-16967 GCA_013399775.1 Semnornis frantzii | reverse complement strand
GGGCTCCAGAACTGTACACACTTGTGTGAGTAGATAGAAGGTTGGTTCCGTAGTATCTTCGTTTTCAATGACTCTTTTTGTGACTGTCAGCAAAGTTCTCACTTCCTATATGTAATGTGTAAAAACCTGAGAGGTCCATGTGAGGCGTTTTTCTCCTTTAGTTACAGATGGGCTGGATTTCTTGTGCTGAAACATGCTATTTGGAGGAATTCCTCAAAGTTCTCCAAGTTTTACCCTAATGTTTAAACTTCTAGAGTATCCTTTATTTTCAAGCAGTATTAAAGGTTGTGCCTCTGAAAAACAGCTTTGGATTTTTGATTTTTAAACAACTGACTTCTGCTTCATTTCCCTGTGATTGCATTTACATCCTGCTGTTCCCAAGTTTGGGGACTATTTTAGAAGTTATCCCTGTAACCTTTAGTTGTGAGTTCTCTACAGGTCTTACTGATGCTGCCAGGGATGGTGTAAAATTAAGATGGTTGATAAGTTTGTTTTCAAAGCCAGGGGAATTCATTAGCCATGTATCACTGGAACAAAACAGACTGGAAAGTGCTTAGTACAAATCCTACACAACCAGAAATACAAAATATTTGTGCTGTAATAGGAGCAAAATCACAACTCTGCTCCCATGTTATAGTATGGAGTGTAAGCATTCCTTAGACATCCCTTTAAGTTGTGCAGTGTGTAGATGGGTTCACAGGCCTTTATGAAAAGCATATAGAGGTGGAAAAACTCAAAAATACCTGGAAGGTGAGGTAATGACATCAGTAGCCTCTAGGGATATGTTAAGAGCTGAGAGAGTTTAGCACAGAAAATTTGTGTGGATGTTCACTTTTCTTGCATTGGCCAGGCCTTAATTGTGTAATTTTCAGTATTTATAAGAATAATACCACATGCTGATTGCTTAAATTCTTTGAATTAATGTAATGAGATGGAGCTCTGAATCTTTTTGATAGTTGTGTGTCATAATTTCACTTGCTGCTGGCATTATTAGAGGATGCTGAATTTTAAGGGTAAATTGTGTAGTAGTGCAGTTGTAAATCCCAGGAGGAGAAGCAGAGTAAACTTGTTGTTAAGAGTTGACTTTGCTCGTGTAATGCAGAGCATGTGTTGGAAAGCACAGAGCAATGTTTTATCAAACCTGTCCAAACCAGAGCAGGTTGGGGTAATGTGGAGTGGGAGAAAGTAATCAGCACCATGATTTACAGGCAAGACATGAGAGAACAGATTAGCTTCCATTGCTCTGAAGGCAGCAGAGACATCATATTGATGGGCTCAAATTCCGAAGTTCTTGAAGATCCTGTGGTTGTGGTTCCTGCATTGAGTCTCCTGTAACTGGTCATTTTTGGAGAATCCAGGGTGGCAGGTTCCTAATACAGCTGAAAGTCACAGAAACAGTCATAGAATTAATAGAATCAAGAATCATAGAAACAATTCAATGATTCTATGATTTCGCTGCTGAATGGACCTCACAGTGGTTTGAGGACAGTTCTTTCTCTTGAACTCATTAGCTTAGATGTCTACAATAGCCTTCCAGGTCTGCACATGTGGCTCTTGATCAGCTGACTTGAAACTTCCATTATAATGCCCCAGTTACCAACATAAATCAACTTAAAAGTCAAGAGAGAGAGTAGTCTTCATTGATTCACACTGTATGACTGTCTTCTGAAGATGCCTCTTTCCATAACTACAGATGGAGAGTAGGCATAAGCATACTACGTACATGCCTAATGTTCATTACAAGAAATGTGGCCTCAATGAGACATGAGTAAGAATGTAAGTAGCCACAGAAGGTCCTCTCTCTGTTTCTTACTGTGTTGCCTCTGCTGTGTCCGTATGGTGCACTCATGGCACTGGTGCTCATTACCAGGCTTCCATGTTCTCACAAAGCTTGGCACACATGTTTGGAATTTGTAATCTGTTTGTTATTTTAAAACTGATTTTCTCCCAGAAGACCATTTCCCCACATATTCTTGTACTTCCAGCAAAGTTCATGAGGGCCATTGTTGGGGACTCAGCTCTTTGGAGCTGCAACTATAACCTTTCTGGGTCAGGCCAGAGTAACCAGCTGTTGGATTTTACCCTGGCAGGGAACTAAGCCACACATAGCAAATTATTGACTGTTGCCCCAGTGAGATGAGGGAAAGAATTGGAAAAGTAAAAGTGAGAGAACTCGTGGCTAAAGAAGCTTAACAGGGAAAGCAAAAGCTGTGTATGCAAGTGAAGCAAAATAAGTAATTAATTCACTGCTTCTCATCAGTGTGCAGATGTTTACCGATTGCCAGGAACACAGGGCTTCATCACATGTAACAGTTACTTGGGAAGACAAATCATCCCTCTAGATAGCCCTCCCTTTCTTCCTCTTCCAGCTTTTATTGCTGAGTACAATGTCATATGTTATGGGACGTGCCTTTGGTCAGTTGGAGTCAGCTGGATCACTTGTGTCCTTCCTCATCCTCTTGTGGACCTCTGGCCTGCTCATTGACAAGGCAGTGTAAAAAGCAGAAAAGGTCTTGATGCTGTGTAAGCACTGATCAGCAATAACTAAAACATCAGTGCGTCCTCCACACTGTTTTGGCCACAAATCCAAAATGTATGGATATGAACAAAATTAACTCTATTGAACTCATATGAACAAAATTAACTCTATTCCAGACACAGCCAGCATCAGCAAAGTGGTGTGTGCTGTTTGGGGGCTAAAGTTGGCTTGTGATGTGCTAGTAATACTGGAAAAAGTTCTTAAGCCTTATTGAACCAGCATGGCACCTAAGCTCATGAGCTAATGGTATTTGAACATCTTAATAGGGCAAGTGCAGAACTTCTCAGAGCTCCCAGTACTACGTGGCACCAAAGGGACAGCAGTCCGGTCAGCAGCAGCGAATCATATCTGTGCTGTACCTTGGTGTGCAGGGTAGGCTGGTTCTTGGAACTAGCCTCAAAAATTAAAGGTGACAGAAGTCCCTGGAAAATGTGTGTTTTCCTCATGAGGGATCATCTGGGAGATATATTACATATACCTGCCTCATCAAAGTTTAATGTGAAACAGCTCTTCTGGGCACATATTCCATTGAGGAGAATCACTGTCTGCAGCATATTGGCAAGATTCTTGTCTAATCTGGTCCCGAATACTCAGAGACATTTTTCTAACTGGTCTGGGAAGGATACTCAACAGTCTGACACACTAATATATGATTTTTTTTTCCCCTGAGATTCAGTCTCCATTTTTGTTTGCTGAGGTTTCACCCTGTTGTGCCTTACTGCATCACTTGAACAGCCTTGAGCAACATTTTTTTTTTCCGCTAAGCTTCAGCTTTGTTGATATTTCATATCATTATTAATAAAAAACCCCATGCAGATGTAATTTATGGGGCACATACACAGCAGAGCATGCTACACAGAGACCTGCCAGTTTCAGAGTAGAACCACAGGCCTTTGTTTCTGGATGATGACTTCATCAGATCAGGCTCATGGGGAGGCACAGTTAAAATAATAACTTAAATAGCCAGAGTTAATGTATAATTCTTTCAAATCCCAACAGTTTTTAGAAGCTAGCTTACTACTGTCTTGGCTGCTTTATTCATTGCTGGTTGTTTTCTCTCCATTTGCAGATGATCTGAATATCTGAAGATCTCAATTAAAAAAAAAAAAACAGGCTCAGTACAATTAATCAGTGCTGTTGGGCTGGTTTGCTGGAGTGCTCATTGCATTTCAGTTAGGCTGAACTCCTTTCAGAAATGCTGTCCAAATGCATTCCAGATTTAACTTTCTCTCTCCTTTATGGGATCTGTTACATTTCACAGACTATGCCAGATGAGGTGAATTCATGTAGCACTATTAAGGTAAACGCCATCATGAAGGTCTAAGCCAGACGAAGATTGGGTTTCTTTTTTTCCTGTTGGATGGGACATCTTCATGGTCTATGTGGAGAGGAGATCTCTCTTCCTGACACTCCACTGGCACTGAAGAATAATAATACTGTAATAATTTGAACCTAGGAAAACATAGACCCTTCCTTCCCCAGCTGCCATGTGCAAGGCACCATATGGAAAGAAAATAAAATGTAGAACATACCACATAACTTCAATTCTAAGGTGGTGAGGATATTAAGATAAACAGAGGTAGCAGAGGGAAATTCAGAGGCAGAACTGGCCATCCTGACTTGCAATGCTCTTGCCACATCACCTGACCTGGCTGTTTTTGAGATACTTTATGGGAAGTCACCACTATTCTTCTAGGGTGGAAAACCCCAGACATTCTTCTTAACTTACATCTGTGGCCCTTCTGGATGGAAAGTAAACTCAAACTCCTGACCCAAGACTTGTAGCATGGCTATGTAGTCATCACTGCTTGAAGAAGCATGTCAAGAGTTTCATGACACCAAGTTTCCTCAAAGGAAGGCGTCTATGGCTTGCACAACATCTGACAATGCTAACATAATCTGCTCTTTAATTTACCTCATCTGTTGCCAGCCAGAGACATCCAGAGACACAGCAGTGTAAAATGTAATTATTCTAAACTCTGCGCACAACATCTCGCTCCGGAGGTTTTGTAAGAGTCACTTTTCCTACTGTGCACACGTGACACATTATTCTTCTGGATCAAATTGAGTGGCAATGTCATGTGATTTGGCTGAACATCATATCTTACTCCCTGATAGGCATCTGAACTGTGGCTTGAAACCAATTTTCACAGAGTGAGATAGATTGAAAATTGCTGTAATACTGTTTACTTGGAGCCAGTACAACTGTGAGACGACAACTGGGCAGTGAATGTGGCATACTTTCTGAAAGCTGCTAAACTCAATGCTTGTGAAGGTGTCTCTACTGATTCTAGCTGGTTTGTGCGAAATGCTTATGGGATGCAGAAGTCTTTATGAGTTGCCCTTCCTCCATTGGCTTACTGATTTGCATGCATGTGATGCTGTGAATGTGATCTACCACATTTAGAGAGTGGAACAGAACTGCTGCCTTATGGAGAGGCTGACATAGTCTACCATGATGAGTTTCTGAAGGATTTTGTGTTGCCTTTATTATGAAAGTCTGGGTTTTATCATCATATGGAATTAACAAGTTGAAAGCTAAGTGGTATTTTGGGACTGAGGAGGATCAGTGAGACAAACTACATGAAGGAAATGTGGTGCTCATGAAGAAATGATCTCTGAATAGAGGCAGGGCATCCTAACCTTCCAACCAGCCTCCTCCCCAACACTGAACACTGATTAACTTTACTGCAAATTATTTAATCTTTAATGGAGGTTAATTTTTGATACTGGGTCTCTTTTTTTGATACACCATCTCTCTCTGAAATCATGATCCCAGGATCCATTGTCAGTGCTTCATTCTTCTCAGTGCACAATTTGGAGTCGCGGTTCCTGTTTTTCCAGGTAAGAGTAGGTAAAGCATATCTGGTCCGAGAGTGTCTAGCTTATTTTTTCTTGAAAGTCTGCAGTGCTTAGTGTAACAGAAGGCTGTGGGGGTTGTGTAGTTTCAGCTTCAGAGAGAGCAGCTTTTGCATTGGAATCTGCCTTTCAAATCCTGCCTTCACAGACCTTTCAAATAACCGATGGCCCTCCAATTGTCACTTCTAAAGAAAGCAGATAGAGTGCATCTGAAGAGAGGAAGAAAAGTATTACCTAGGCTAGAGATCAAAGTACACTTCCACTGGGACCAAATCCAGTTAATGCTATATTTACTTTAATAACCTCCAAGGAAGGGTACCTATCCGTTTCAGTCTCACTATCATTTATGAAAGCCACCAAGGAGGAAATTACAGATTGGTAAAGTCAGCTGCAGGAATTTATCAAGTGCTTATTCAAATAATGGCTTGTTGATTCCTGAAGCTTTCATTTCTAAAACAGAAAAGAAACTCTGCTCTTTGAAAGCCAAATGGAGGCACAGGAGATACAGAAGAGCACCTCAGGGGTTCAGCACAAGTTTAGTAGCCTCTTTAAATGGGTGAAATCTACTTTCTTTGCCTTATTAGTTTCTCAGTGCACCTCTGACTGCAGCATTGACTGTCCTAGGTGTTGCTGCCGTGAAATGCTGTGTGCCTGACATACATGTAGTGTGTAACATACATGCAGTATAGGAACTCTCTGGAGTAGAAACAATGCCAGTGCTGAAACTGAACCTGTCTGTCTGGTGCTTCTGTAAACAAGTTATTCACCTCAAATACACTTTCAGAATAGATTTGCAGAAAGCTACTGTGCAGCCTTAGGTGGGGGCTTAAGGGTGTTTTCTGTGAAGAGCAAATGCTCTAATACTTCAGTTCCATTTTAGATGCAGGCTATGAGTGATATGTAGATGTTCTGTTCTACCCTTTGGCTCCACCAATGCTAATTAAGACAGTGCACTGGGTATGTTCTCTATCCTAGGTCCATCATCACAACATGGCTCACAAACATATGGCTAGTTGGCTCCTGAGATGAATCCTCCATTCTGGCCATCTCTGTGCTGTCTCCATTCTCCACTTTCCTTGCTTATTTTTGGCTTTACCTGATGCTCTGCACCAACATTGCCACAGCAAATACTGCAGCTGACTCTTAGGGCTCTGCCAATGACAACTGTTCACCTCTGAGAGGAGATTGTGCTGCCAGCATAAGATGGAGCAGACACTTTCCATTTGAACACATGCTGGAGAGGCTTCTGCAGCCACAGGTGGCCAGTGGTATGTAGTCAGAGAGTTGCATCCACCTGGTGCTCAGGTGGTGGGGAGAAGCCTGGGCCTGGCAGAATCTAAAAACTTGTTCGGGGCACCAGCTTCTCCTCACTTCTGATGATGGTAGTAGTAGCTGGCTGCTAAGTATTCTAGCATAGGCAGCCAAATGTTTCACTGCAATGGCAACAATCTGTCACAGATTCCTCCTTTTCTCATCACTGTTGAGGCATGGAAGAAGGGAGAGCTCTGAAACAGAGCAGATTATGAAAAGATTTCTCAGGAATTGCACTAAAGTCTGTGCTGAGGAAGTCAAAGGAATCTTGTTAAAGACCCAATGACCAAAACCAATTAAAATCAAACATTTGGTTAAATAAGACCTTTAAATATTTTATCTTTTCTTTCCTAGTCATAGCTAAGGTAAGTATATAAACACATTTCCCACAGTCATTTCCTCCAGTTTGTGGTGTTAGTTAAAATCATACAGCTGTGTGCAGAAGAGAAATAGGGTAGAAGGTACTATGTATACATAGAGACAATGAGTGAAGTTACACACAAAGCATATGTAGGAATAGACAAAAAATGTGGGTTCTGACACGTTTTACCTTTATTGTGTGGTCACAGTTGGCATGTGAACAAGAAAAGTCACTCTTCTATCAACAATTGGTACTTCACTGCATTCTCACTAAGAAAAAGTTGGCATGAGGAAGGTTTGGTGAGGAAGACCTGCTGTTCCTGCTACTGCAATTAATCATGCTCCTTATGGCTGGAGATCAGAGAGAATCCAGTGATACATAAGGATTCATCAGCTATGAGCAGTGAAATGTTTCCTATTTTTACTGCTCTCTGTATTCCCTCGGCAAGGGAATTGCCAAGTGCCCCAATTAAAGATCTGTAAGAGTAAGAATTTTCTTGTTCCAAACTGAGGAGTCTCAGATCTCATTAACAAAAATACTCATTCTCAGGTCAGAAAGTGATAACAGAACATACTCCATTTCAAGTGGGAATGTCTGTTGCTTCAGATGCTAGAAACAGACAAGAAAAATGAACACTTTCTCAGAAATTCACCTTCAGTCTGGACTTTTACATTGTAAAAAGCAGCAACCAACAAGGTCTTGTTGCAAAATGGGAAAGGCTTTAGGCTCGAACTTGGGAGACCTGCATTTTATTCTTGGCTCTTTGGCAAGTTGTTTCAGCTCTTGACTTAATTTCTCACTCATTTTTCTCTGTGTCTTGTTCGTGGAAGGATCTTTGCTCTGTCTTTGACTGTGTCTGGAGTTTTGCTGGAGTTTTGGACTAGCAGTGGCTAGTGAGGTGACTCAAGGAGACAGGTGGGACACTGAAGTCTGACACTCAGGTTATTGACAGAGCTTAATATGAAGTCCACACTATTCAGCACATGCCTTAGGTCCAGCCTGTGGGAAAGGGAGACTCTTATATTTGTCTTTTGGCACAACTGCCATTAGATAAAGAACATCCCAATCACATACAGTTCCCAGTTTCCCTTGATGACTGAAGTACAAATGCAACATACATGCTGGAAAGAAGAGAACAGAATTTCCTGGGAACCAGCTAAGATGATAAAGAACAATACAACCCAAACCATTGCTTAGTCCTTTGAAAATACAAGCATTTGGCCATTATTTTCATGAAACAAAACACTAAACTGCTATTTTATTTGCATCCCTGCTGTGTTTCTACTGATCCCCACATCTCCTCCAGCTGGCTTCCACCAGCTTCTGCATGCTGAATTCGAGCTGTTTAGTTTGAGTGTTGCTTACAGCTCTGGTCATTCCCTCCTGGTTTGCTCACCACATTCCACTCTCTCTCTTCTTCTTCTTCCACACACTGGCTTGTCCTCTTACTTTATTATTTTACTCCTTCCAATACCCAGAAAATTTCTTATCCTTCCCAAGCCTCCTCAGGCTTCTGCCAGCACATTACTAAGGCCCCACAGCCTTTACTGTTGGCAGTAGGATACAGTAGGGCATAATGATGCCTAAAATGATATCTTTCTTTGGAAGTCAGATCCTTTTTCTAGTTCTGCTCTTGCATTGCTGCCACAACAGCCATTTTGGACAAAAGCAGCAGGGTGATGACTCTGAGCTGCTGGTGCCTGCTCAAAATCTGAAAAGGAAAATACGCAGGGCAAAAAAATCTCTGGTTGGAAATGGGCTGAATGTGGATGAACAGAAAAGTTCATATACAGAAAAGTTAAATACAATCCCAGGAATGAGGCTGATGTCCACACTGTCTTAAGTATTTTCCCGTACTCATATGACTAACTTGAAGCAGAGGTTTATTTATTTAAGTAGCATTTAAGATATCTACTCAGGAAAGAATATAACAGGGGTTCATCCACTGGCACAGATTCTTCTGATGCTACCACTAACCACAGTGCAGCTTGTGGTGAGCAGAATCTTCATGTTTCCCATGGATTAGTATCTGTCATGGCTTGTAGTGCTCTGTGATGTGTGGCAGGAGGGTTTATGTGTGTGGGATGATGGCAGTGCTGGCTGTTCATTAGCTTCCCTCACTTTCTTTGATCATAAAGGATGATGCAATGTGCTGAACTCCTCTAAGGCTGATTCAGCACCACTGACACTGATTCAGCACCAGTCCTCTACTTCCTCAACATGTTCACAGACAGTGCAATTTTGTGTCACTGGGACATAAATATTTCGGTTGCATTATCATCAACACATTAATGCATTTGGACACATTTCTCTGTCTAACTTTGTATTTTAATGCACTTACCTGTTACAAGCATAATCTCAAGAAAAATTACTTGATTCTTGTATTTGGAGTATGGTGTATTTGAGTGACTTGCACAGATACTATGCAACTTTGATTGAAAGCAATGTTCATGTCTCTTACCTGTAGTCTAAAACCAGAAAGTGTTCAGAAAACATTGCACAAGCCTCTGAGATTGAGAAAATTCTGACTAACAGTGCACTTTGAAACAGCCTGTCTTATTGCCACTGTGCTAGATGTCCTGTTGTTCTGATGCATGCCTTAAGTTCTTAATTAAAGAAGCTCCAGATCAGGAAGGGAATGTTTAGATCATTGCTGGAGAGACTGACTGAGGGAGGTTCTCACATGGCCCAGCTTTGGCAAATATCCTGGATAACAGCACTTGTTAAGCCTGGGAGCATGGACAGTGTGTGCTTAGGTGAAGTACACAAATGTGGGAAGGTGGTTGCCCAGATAGGCTAACACTAAAGAAGGTGATCATCAAACATCAGATGGGTTAAACAGTAGCTGGGCAATTACAAAGACTTTTTTTTTTTTTTTTTTTTCCCCCCCNTTTTTTTTTTCCTCTCCTCCTTTAAAGAGAAGGAATAGGCTTGAAATGAAATAAAGAACAATCACTTGTGATATGAGGAGACACCCCATAGAGGAAACCACTGCAGCAGTGGTTGTACTCTGATTTGACATGACCACAGTAGGGTCATCCTGCTGGTGTTGCCTTGCTGTCACAGCAAGGCACAGCACTCTGCTCTGTATTTGGTAATGAGGCAGAAGCTGGGCTCCATAACATCTCCTTTAATAGCAGCAGCAGAAACACTCTACATCATGTTTATGCCAAATTATTCTGCACCCAAAACTCTCAAACGGACTCTTCTGGGAATGAGAGGTGGGAATGATCCCTTTTCCAGCAGTAAGCCTCACTTAGGACAGTTTTATGGTGGGATGCACAGCCCGCTGAAAGTGTCAAAAACTTCTTGTTGGGAAATATAATTATTTTTTAAACTAATGGCAATGGTAGTGCAAAATCTCAGGTTCCCCTCTCTGCTATACTGTGCTTTCTCTCCATTTGAGCTTTTACCCAGTACATCCACATAGCTGCAGGCTCACAGACTTTGCTCTCTGAAACACTATCACAAACAACCTCTCTCTGGGTGGTGTCTTTAAAAATAGCTCCCTATGTTATAAGAAGAGACGTGATTGCAGATGGAACCTCACAGCTTAAAACTGCTTTTCTTTACCCTTCACATGTACTACAGCATATGCAATAGCTTAATGTAACTGAAAGTATAAGGGGGCTCTATATGTGTAGAAATTTTCACTTTTACTATTTTGTGCATTTAAATGATCTGTGGAAAAAATGATTTGGTATCTTTTTCACATCTGTACACACATTTTCACACAGTGGAGCTTAGAAGAAGAAAGTAATGCCACACATTATTTCAAAAGCTGCAAACCCTTGTACACTGCAGTATATTCTTGTATGTGTGCAGGAAGGTAAAATGGAAGAGTAAACTCCAGAAACTTTAAATCATAGAGAATATGGAGGCCATATGGAACTGATTGCTGGCATATTACCCAGTAAAACAGAAAAAAAAAAATCCCACAAGTAATTTTTTTTCAGACAAATTATTTAGCTATAAAATGATTGTTTCAAGAAACCATATTTGAAGCAAATCAGCTTATACTAGGAATTTATTCAAAATCTTGCTCCCACCATAGATTTGTAGCTAGGAGATCTTGTTTAGAAATGGATTCTTTGTTCAGCAGAAGAACCACTGCAAAGAAAAGTGTTAAAATACTACATGAATACACCTATAACTCCTTTCCCAACTGTGCTGTAGCTGTTCTAGAGTGCATTGATTTCTGAGCATTAATATAAACCCTCTTGAAGCTCAGTATGTGCCTTAAACACAGATATACCTGTGCATTGGTTGCTTATGCTCATTGTCTAGAAGAGGTACTTGATATATTTAACTTAACAAACAACAAACTTCATTGTCCCTGGAGTAATTCCTCCAACCAGAAATGGGTCTCTGATTCACCCAGGGACCCATGCAATCTGGAGGCATGAGGAGCACTGACACACCTCCACTACATGAAAAGGAAAGGTGAGGACTAAAGTTGTTGGGTCCCTTCAACACTGCATCATGGTGATCCACGGGAACATCATGTAATGGGGTTCTTGGAGGTTGTTTCTATGCTGAAATGAATGAGATGCTCAACAAAAGCACTCAGAGAAGCAGCAGGAAGGGCTGTAGGGGAGAGGCAAACCTCCTAATTTTGATCCATGTACTTACACTGTCCTTGGCTATATCAGAATTCTAACTGCCATATACAGTGTTCACTTAGTGCATTGCTTTTGCTGATATTCAAGTTGTCTAACAAATATCAGGTCCAGTTAATGGGTATGGTCAAAGTGGCAGGAGTGGTCATAAAGGCAAAGACCTTTGGATGGCTGAACTTCTATTCGTGAGAGATTCGTGAAGAAAGAAATGATAACCTAAGAAAGCCAGACTGCCTCTTTCTTACAGCTTCCTTTTTGTGTTCTGGCAAAGCCTAAAGGGCAACAATAATGAATACCATAACCTGTGAGCTCTGCTGTGTACTAGAACAATATAGTTATGATGGAAAGACATGGGGAACCAGTGAATCCCTCCCAGTTATGTGCTGAGCAGAGTCAAAGGAGCTACATGCTGTGTCACTGAACCTTTGTCTGATGTGGGATAAAAGAGAATTAGGATTATGTGCTAGTTCTTGCTTTGACCCTGATATTATTGTAATAACACTCTCATTATCAGTAGGTTTTATTGGATGCAACTTATTAGGCAGCACTTCTCATGTTACGGTTATAGTAGTAGCACTGGCATACAACATCTCTATGGCAGTGAATGTCTGTTGTCTTGCTCAGCATAATCCTGAAGGGTGAAAATAGCAATGAGGATTTTATGATGTGTTTTTATGTGATGCCTAGAAAGAGAGTTGGATATTTGCACATATCCTGCAAGTATATTTGCCTTGATAATGGATGTTACTTTAAGAATTCATACAACAGCATAATCCTTACTTCAGTGTTACACCAAGAAGTGTTGCTATGTTATGTAACTGAGATGAGCTCACAGTGTTTGATCTGCTCATGAATCATAGAATGGTAGAGGTTGAAAGGGACCTCCAAAGATCATTGAGTCCAACTGCCCTGCAAAGCAGGACAACTTAGGGCAGGCCACACAGGAAAGTGTGCAGGTGGGTGTGGCAGGACACACCCAATTCCCTGCCCACCAGGAGGTTTGAATGGGCATGAAACTGTTTTCCTCCCTTCCCACCTCTGGCTCCAGGGATTTGGAATGTGGAAAGAAGTAGGAGTGAACTTCTTTCCCCCACACCCGCGGGCTTGAATGGGGAAGAGTAAATAGCCCCAGAATATATCTATATCTATATCTATCTATCTATCTATCTCTATCTATGTCTATGTCTATCTCTCTATCTCTATCTCTATCTCTATCTCTATCTCTATCTCTATCTCTATCTCTATATATGGCAACTGGACACATTATCTAGTTGGACCTTGAGGGGGACATTGAGTGGGACCTGGAGTCGATCCTGGAGTCGGACCTTGAGTCAGACCTTGAGGGGCACCTGGAGGAACGGTGAGGAGAAAGCGCATGGGTCCTGCTTTCGGACCGCCGCATCCTGCCTGCCTACTGCAGGGACCTGCCTCTGCCATAAACTGCCACCGTTTGTGGGGACACCACCGAGCAGCCCAGCTTTGCCCTGCGCTGCCCCACGATCTTTGCCTGTAGAAGCTGTGTCTGCAGTCATTTTGGGCTTTGTTGGTTTTACTGGCATTGGATCCTGTGCCACATTGATCCACCGCTGGATTACAATGTGCAGTTCCAGACACTGCTGCAAAAGGCAGTGCCACTCAGGAGCCAAGGGACCAGCTCCAAATTCCTACTCCACCACTGTGAGTAACACAGATGTTCCCTAGGGCTCCAGGCTGCCTTTTATTTGGAAGTGCGACAAAGCTCTTCTCTGGCAAACCTTTTCCAATTTTCTGATTTTCCTGAGTTACTAAATTCCCTATAAACATCCTTGTGAAGATCTTCCCGAACAAATTTGAACCCAATCTAACTAATTTGTATATAGTTTGTGAGTGGAGCTTTGCAGAAATAAAATAACTACATATTTTATAACTCCTGCCTCATTAATTCCCACAACCAATTCAGTGGGTTTTGAAGATCTATAGAGAAGGCTCCCAAAGCTTTAGTACCTGGTACTGCTCAGTGTCAAGGAGAAACTAAGAAAGTGTAATTCTCTTTTCAGAGATTTCCAACGGCAACAGTGCTGCTACCTAAGATTTTGGTGTATGTATACTTCTATACTTGTATTTTCTGAGGATTAAAAAGAGCAGATGCAAAGATGCTGAAAACTGAAGCTGTGATTGAAGCATACTGCTAAATGAAGTAGGCAGCCTTTTCCATGCATATCTCATTTTCTCTAAAGCCAACTCTCAACTGGTGCATGCTTCATGTGGCTTCAGACAAAAACTGCAGGGAGATGTGAACTTCTGTTACAGGAAACTTGGCCAGATGACAAAGATAATATGCTTGCTGCCCTAGAGGTCCTTGTCAGACTGAGCCCTTGCCACCACCGTCTACAGAAGCTTTTCTCCACATGTTATTTGATAGGGAAATCACTGCAACACCTCCTGCAACACCTATCAATTTTCTGTTGAAGAGAAGCCAAATAGTGAACAAACATCTGGAGCTAACTGGCTAGTGTTTGGATGTATTAACTTTTACTTATTTTTGGCTTGGAAATAATTTACTACTAAACCTGGTTATATACAAGCTCCTTCAAAGTCCATACTGTACGAGTATTTTTGTTTGCAGGTATTCACACTGCAACCTGGGTTGTCAGCTATTTTTTCTGCTCTTCCTGGTGCAGTATAAAATCTGGCAGATGATTCTTCTGCTCCACAAGGGGTTTGTCATTTCTGTGCAGCTAGGAGGAGCTGGAGGAACATTAGGGATTCATTAAAAATATTGTTTGTTTCAGTATCCAGATCTTGCAAATTATGGGCAAGTTTTTCTGTAGTTTGAATTAATAAATCAAAATGGTTATAGTTCCTCAGTCAGGAAATCCTGCTCTGCTCAAAGGAGTGGTGGGGACAAGGGGTAGAAATCTCTTCTGTCATTTTTGGAGTAGGGGAGAAGCTTTGTAACCTATATGCAATCTCCATGCAACCAGAGTACCTGTGGCTCTCTGTGGCCCATACATAGGGTGAAAGAAGCGCACAGCCTTGCAGCTTACAGTGTAGGAATGGAAAGGAAGAGTTGATATTCAGACTTTAACAACAAATCCAGATCCCATCAAAGGGCAAATTTGTGCCTTTTGTAAGTAGCTCAAAAGTTCCAGCACTTTCTGGATGTCAGTTCTTTAAAATAATGCTTAAACCAACTTAAATAGGAGACCCACTTCCACAGGGCACTACTACTGCTCCTCAGAGGCATCAGTGACCCAGTCTGCTTTATGCTCACATGTAAAAATACTTCTTGAATTAGACATCTTTATATTGGTAACTGGAAAATATTTCTACTTCCCTTTTCACTGCAGAAAAACTTAACTTTTCACCTATTCAAACGAGGAAGAAACCCAGAGGAGCCTTTTTCACTCCAAAAAAATCGTTGTTTTATTATGGAAAACCTGAAACTCTTCATGGGAGGTAGATATTTTCAGAAGAAAATGTTCATATCATTCAGTTTTCTGTGGAAAAAAAAATGTATTGACTTAGCTGCAGCTGTAATCCCCTAGTCTGTCCTTATCCTGCCTCTGCACTGGAACCCAGGGTATGTTTACTACTTTGTGTACCCAAAGAGATTAAAGGATTTACAAAGCTAGCAATAAGCATCTTAAACTCGTTATGAACAGATTTACTATTAGATTCTTTGGCAGCTAGATCCACAAATTTATCTGTCCCGTTGTACAATGTAGCAGCAAAACGCAACAGCAAAATGCTGCCCCTTAGAAATAGTTACAGCTCAGGGCTAACTTCGATGTAGCTGTCATTAGAGTGTTTTCCTGCTGTGAAAACCTCCACCTAATTACATATTAAACATGGCCCATCTTTCTGCCCTGCCAACTGCCCAAAATACCTTAAACACTTGTGTTAAATCTCCACAAAATTAGGGACATTGTGCAGCAGATAGGAGTCAAGATTCAGGTCATGTATTTGACATGGCACAGGGCTTCTAGGAGGTATTGGTGGTAACATATAGGGAGAAGCTAACATCTAGCACCCTGCTTGCCTGAAAAGAAACACCTGGAAAAATTTCTGGAAAGCTAACTTCCCCTTCCCTCCCCCCTCTTTTTCCTTTTACTTTTTTTCTTTCTGGAAAGAACAGCACCATGACAAGAGCCCTGATGCAAAATTTCACTTTTCACTCTGCTCTGAGTTAATAAAATGAAAAAAACAAAACCAAACAACAAACCAGAAACCAAACCCAAACTAAACCCAAGTCTTCCATTATCACCACTGTCAAGATTGCTCTCATAAAAAGCTTGGTGAAAGGATGGGGATAGAAATGACAGAATAAGTGACACACCACAGGAAAGTCTGAGCAAAATCTGAGACAGTCTTGCAAATAGGAAAGGCTCCAGAGCTACTTTCATCATTGGTGGTCAGAGAGGCCTTTCTATTGCTCTCTTTCCAGGGCTCTCTTTGCCAGTGCGGCTCCACTCTGTGCTGTCTCTCCAAAGACATTGCTCAGATTCATCATAAGATGAAACCAGCTCAGAAGCAGCAGTGGGTTCCATAATGGAGACCTGGACACTCTGGGTGGGGAAGCAGGGTTGATTTATTTGCTCCTGACTCACTGGCACAAGAAAAGAGTCTCCTTCTACCTATTTTCTTCCACGTAAGGCTATTAGCCATGACAGATTTTTGTACAGGCATATGTGTGTGTTTATATCTATATAAACATATGTATGTATTCAGTACAGTTCTTGTACTGCAAATATACTGAAAACATTTATTCTAATCTCTTACAATATTTTCACTTATAATGTGTTAATAATAGCTGGTTTAGATTCCTTCCAAAACTTAATTTTAATCTTCAAGAACCAAAGTTTCATGATAGAACAATGGGTGCCAAAAATGTCAATGAAGCTGACACTGTTTTTCCTATGGCACCAAAGAGCTTTGTTTCTGAGTGTCATTATATGTTTAAAACCACTGCATTCTTTAGCTGGCAAACCTATATTTAGAACACAGTGGGGTCAAAAGTTGTTTCTTCAGATGCGTAATTGATGTTAGGTTGTGCAATGCCAATGTACATACTTAAAGAGACAGATCTCACGAGGAGTGACTTGAGACAACGGGGATTGTTTAGTCTGGAAAGAAAGGGACTGAGGGGAGACCTTATTGCTCTTTACAGCTACCTGAAAGGAGGTTGTATCCTACAGCCACCTGAAAGGAGGTGGGCGGCAGTCTCTTTTCCCAAGTACCAAGCAATAGGATAAGAAGAGACAGCCCTGGGTTGAGCCAGTGGAAGTTTAGATTGGAT
>VWYK01114616.1:140899-165264 GCA_013399775.1 Semnornis frantzii | reverse complement strand
ATTTTTTTCAAACCCCCCCCCAAAAAAAAAAAGAAAAAGAAAAAAAGAAAAAAAAAATATTGCTAGCCTACCACATTACCAGGAAGGAATCAATGTAGGCAATGAAATGCTGCTACTTTTCAGTAGTCTAGTGCCTTTTCTGCATACCACCAATAATATATACTTTAACTGGTGACAAAAAGCACAATGCTCGTTTATACAAAACCCCTTTTGTTTTTAATTCCTCTAAATCTCTTTGCAAGGTCTTCTTCTTTGAAATAAGGGAATTCATGCCAAAATTAGGAAAAAAACTGTTTTTGCCTTTTTTTTTTTTTAAATTTTATTTTTGTTTACTAAATTATTCTAAAAAATAAGACAAGCAGGTAGAAAAAACAATGCACTGTGTGGCGTAGAAAGAAAAATGGGAAAAATTCATTGTCCTGAGAAGTTTGCCAACTGCCTCGTTCTGGGGCATGGTTTAAAATATAAAAGAAAAGATTTTTTAATTTTTTATTTATTTTTATTTTTAATCTCAAAATCGGTTTGTTGAATGCCTCCCCTTACGTTTTTTTTCCTCGTTGACAGCTAAGCAAACAAACCCTTTTTTCAATGTTCTAAAAACTGTACACAGACAAGTACATTCATGATATAATTAACTACTAACTTCTCTTGCTTAACAAAGAACCCATAGGACACAGAAACAGTGAGCAGTCCACGGGACAGGGACAAACTACAATTGATACGGAGGAAAAAAAATGTTTCCAAATCTTCTTTTTTTGTCTCCCACCTTTTCCTTTCACACTGTAAATTGGACCAGTTTCTAGAACAAGATTCGTCTCCTCCTGTAAGTTCATGGTTCTGCCTTGACTCAAAATCCAGGGTTTAGTTTTGTTGGTTTGTTTCCAGGCGCGGAAGCCGGAGTCTCCAGAGCTGGGAATGCTGTTCTCCTAGGCTACAATTGGTCGCTGGGGTGGTCTCTATCAGCTTCTGGTTTGACAGTTTGGCCGGGGGAAGGAGCGTGGGGCGGGTGGGCTACAGCGGGGAGGCCGTGTGATAAAGACATGGGGTTGGGGACTATTCCTTCTACTGCCGCAGGTATGCCGGTGGAGGCCACGCTTACAACGCCTGGGGGGTACCTGCTGAGAGAAGGAAACCAGAACATTGGTGAGGACCAAGGCATGGGTGACCGGACAGCCCCCCTGCCTCCTCCTACAGCTACAGCAGTGCTGCTTTTGTCTTCAGAGCAGCAAGAAGGTCAGTTGGTTAAGCTCCAGTAGAGATACCACATGCAAAAGACTTATTCTACCCAAATGAGAAATGAGCTTTGTTGGATTGTTCCCCAGATTTAACAGCACAGCCAATAAAATAACTTGGCATTGCTCCTCTCAGCAAGAAGCAATTCAAGCTCAGTCCATACAATAGCTACCTGTTCCACATGATTCTTCCTCACGTTGACCTTCGGGAAATTCTTAAATTTTGCTTTTGTTATAAAAAATACTTAATTACGCAAAGCTTTCCGAGAGCTCCTCAAAAGGCAGCAGTCATAGCCACATACTCAAGATGACAAATTCAAGCCTGCTGCACCTGAGTAACTCTCAGTATCACACCTGCCAGAGCCTGTGTCTGAAGAACCAGCACAGGTGCTTTGGGCAGACTGCAGAAAAGAGATCAAACAAAACACTAGAGGGGGACTTTAAAGAGTTGTAACTCCTGGATGAACACCAAGAACTAAGTATTTCACAAATTCCAAGTCACACTCTGATTCAATTTGGTTTCATGATGGCTCGGAGGTGATTAGGCTAGCAAAGACCTCGCAAATCTCCAGTCTCAGAAGCAGCTGATGAGCACAGATATGCCAGTGCTGTGTGCACCCAGCAGCCACACATCAACGCCTCTAACAAAAACTCAACAGTTATTTGCAAGCTACCTTCCCCTTGCCATTGAACACTGGCTCTAGCCCTCTCCTCTCCATTATAAACCTACCCACTCTTCCTTTGTCCTCTGCTCTGCCCAAGCATGCACTGAGAAGCCTGAACACCCAAACCACTGCTTCCTGTGCCATTCAATACCTTCATCTTCACTCAAGGAACAACCCTCGTTTGTGTGACCTCTAGCAATGGTAGGCATTTTGCATTTCACACAGTAAATGGTTTTGTTTTCCACAGAAGAGGATGATTTTTCATATTGAGATTATATTCTGCTGCTGAATGCTCAAAGTTCTATGCATGTCATAGTATATGATCATTTAATAGTTCTGTCCTGCACCAAAATACAAGTCAATGTTGTACCCAGAATAAAAACAGCCTCGCTGGTTTTAGTTCACCCAAAGAGCTATTTGCATTTTTTAACATATAAATTATCATCCCAGGTCTTATCTTCTAATGCAATTACATGACTGTGATACAGTTATTAGCACATCTGAAACATCACACTGCCTGTGAAAGACTCCAGAACTCAGCTAGTTGAACATAATCTTGGACTGCAAAGAAAAGGCAGAAAAAAAAAAGTATTTGGAATAATCAATTCAAATTCTGTACTTAATCCAGGTGGGAATTAAGCATCAGCAAATTCTGCTACTGAAACCAATTTCTTCACAAAGCCTGAGCTTCAAGTTCTGCATATTTTATACTACACAAAATAATAAC
Organism: Semnornis frantzii; assembly: GCA_013399775.1. NCBI lineage: Eukaryota > Metazoa > Chordata > Aves > Piciformes > Ramphastidae > Semnornis > Semnornis frantzii. The sequence goes on along the minus strand of VWYK01114616.1, from coordinate 162,640 downwards.
TGCCTTCAGCTACACTCAAACACTGTTTTATCACCCCTCCAAAAAGAAGCTTTTAATATTTGTTGTCTGACTCTTGACATCTCCCACAAAATTCCTCAAATGAGTTTCAGTTTGCCTTTGAAAATAACTGAAGTCAGGATTTATTTATGATGAGTTTTCTTTGTTGAAAAAACAGCCTGAAAGAAGGTCTAAACCAGGCATTCAACTCCGAGATGATCCTGTTTAAATTCAATACATATGGTCTTGACCTTGTAAATCATTAACTTCCCAAACATTTCCAAGTTAAAACCAGTTTCTAGCTGTGAGACCTGCTTCTGTTGAACTTGGGACCCCCCCAAATGAGAATAAACAACTGAATTTTAGTTGGGCACACAACCCTGCTCCTAAGCCACACCAGGGCTGCAGTCCTCCCCCAAATTCAGCAGCACCTGCCCTTGAGTCTCAGTAGGCACTGCCCCAAATGCTCCAAGTGAGTTCTGTGGACCACAACAGGCTGTGTAAGGAGAGCAGGTGCTGCTGCAGGCATTGCAGGTACTTCAACAACAAGCATAACTCACTAACAAAGCAGTTACCCTTCTGCTTTGGTGCACACAGGACTACTGTTAAGGAGATTCTGGCAGAGGGTGGTGATGCTTCTCCCATTATCTGCCCATCACTCTGAGGAGACTGTTAGGAGTCACTGGGACAAAGTTTTGCCTCAGTCCTCAGTGCTGCACAGCTGGGTTCTCACATGGGGTAACACAAAAAAGTCCTGCATCTATTGAAAGCATTGGGGCAGCCCTCCTGAAGAAGGACAAAGAAAAGGAGAGATTTATGGAGAGGGACGGCAGAAAGATTAGGACAAAGAAGTTTAAAAGAGTAATGGAAGGACTGAACTGTCCCCTCCCTCAAGGCATGAAGGGAAGCAGTACTTTGTAGCTTTCTCAGCCACTTCCATTCTACTTAGGAGTAAATTCCATCATAGATGATAAAAAATTGCAGACACTTCATAAACAAAAACTGTGTGAAGCTGGCTGCTAGGGAAAATCTGCTGCTGGAAGAGCTGCCAGGGCTAAAGGGACAGAGAGACTCTCAAACAAAGTAGCTAAGGACTGGACACACCAGATGTACAAAAAACCCTGCCCCTTACTATTAATTATTAAAAGGTGCTTTCACAGTTGGTTGAGAATACATGGATCAAGTCCCTCAAATGCTTTTGCTTAAAAATTAAACAAATAACTTAGAAAACACTACTTTCAACATTTTCCTAATGGCCCCAGGCTATTCCACTGCCTTCACCACTCAGTTACTTGCTCTGTCTGCAAGCCACAGAACCATCTAACAATGGGTTACGGTAGGAATTTTTTCCATAACCTCTTGCTGCATCATTACCTTCAGCAAAAGGAATCAACTACCATGGTCCTCACTGCAAATGGCCAGAGTGTCCTACTGGGATATACAGGAAACTGTGCTGTTCAGATACCACTAACCACACAAAAAAGGCAAGGAAAGAAAGGTTACTCATAGATTTGACTGCCAACGGGCAAAGCAAACTTCTCACCTGAATGCAACAGTCATGAAAACAAAATAGTTGGGCCCAATGCCACCAACAAGAAGCTCTGTTATTGCTTCTGGAACACCTGCCCTGAACTGGGGAGGCACTCCCTGCACACTTACCTGTATGCAGCACCATTAAGCTCTGGATGAACAACTCCAGGATCCATGCTGGCCCAATGTGTAGCTGCAGTCAAATGATCTTTGTTAACACAGTTTTTCAGACTGTCTGGAATACGACCTGGGATGAAGTGACAGAGAGGAAAGAAGAGCCCATTAAAATGGTATGTCTTATGCTCTTATTGCATCCATGTTACAAATAACTAAAAATATTTACATATTTGGTGTTCCTCAGGGATCTGTGTTGGGACCACTTTTTAACATCTTTATTGACAACCTTGACTCAGGCATAAAGTGTCATCAGTAAGTTGGCAGATGACGCCAAGTTAGGTGGCGCTGTTGATTTGAATGAGGGTAGAGAGGCTCTTCAGATGGACTTGGAGAGGCTTAGATCAATGAGCCAACATTAATGGGATGAGTTTCAACAAGGCCAAACGCCAGATCCTGCACTTGAGTCACAACAACCTCGAGCAATGCTAGAGACTTGGGGCATCGTGGTTGGAGAGCTGCCTGGCAGAAAGGGATCTGGGGCTTGTAATAGACAGGAGCTGAATATGAGCCAGCAGTGTGCCCAGGCGGCCAAGAAGGCCAATGGCATCCTGGTTTGGATTAAAAATGCTGTAGCCAGCAGGAGCAGGGAGGTGATTGTCTCCTTGGACTCTGCTTTGGTGAGGCCACACCTTGAGTACTGTGTTCAGTTTTGGGCACTGCAATACAAGAGAGATGTGGAGGTGCTGGAGCAGGTCCAGAGGAGGGCAATGAAGCTGGGGAAGAGAATAAATCTTCTGAAAAGTGACTGAGGGAGCTGGGGATGGTTAGTGTGAAAAAGAGGAGGCTGAAAGGAGACCTCATTGCTGTCTGCAACTACCTGAAGGGACAAAGTGGAGAGGCTGCTGCTGGGTTCTTCTCAGGTAACTGGAGACAGAAGAATGGGGAATGGTCTCAAGCTGAGGCTGGAGAGGTTTAGATTGGATAACAGGAAAAAGTTTTGCATGGAGAGAGTGATCAGGGACTGGAATGAGCTGCCCAGGGAGGTGAAGTCACCCACCCTGGCTGTGTTTAAGGGTCATTTAGATATGGTGCTTAGGGATATGGTTTAAGGTGAATCTTGTAGAGTAGGACTAGAGGTTGGACTTGGTGATCCTGAGAGCCTTTGCCAACCTGGGTGTTTCTGTGATATAAATGTCAGTACATAAACCTGCGAGAAGCTTATGTTTGATTATCACTGCTCCTCCTCTGTCTGGGACTTGGCTAATAATGGTTAAATCACACTATCTCTGTCTTCTGTACAGAAGGTCTGAAAAAAAACACCACCAACCATCCTGAAAAGCTAAAATTTGAATGCAGAGCATGGTTGCCACTCCTAAAATCAAGGAATGGTAGGAGATGGAAGGGACCTCTGAACAAAGCCTCCTGCTTTACTTTCCTTTTTCTCCCTCCACAGGTAACAGCAATAAAAACACTTTCTGAAAAATGTAAGGCTCTGGGTAGTATTTTGCTATAAACCTTAATACAGGCAAAGCTTCCTGTCCTAATCTTTCCCCCCTTTATCTCAATGCCTCTTCAGATTTAATTACTCTAATGTATTCACATTCTCAGCCATCTCTTCCATTACTGTTTTCAGTGATCCTCCTTATTTAATACTTTAAGTGTTTTGACACTCAAAAATAGATTTAAGGATATTTAATCTCTGCTTATTATTTTCTACATCAGAGTGTTGTCAGCTTTTTGGTGACAGCAGAAGCACTTAACATCTTTGTCAGCTAGTGGTCATCCCCTGCATACCTCCTGCCAGTGAATTTCTCCCCCATATCCTCTGTGTTCTCACATATCCAGGTTACCCAACCTCCCCACATTTGTTTTGCTGCAAGGCAATGTCATTCCCACCTCCCTAATGCTGGCCTTACTACAAAGCATGAGTAAACACTGGGTGCTGCCACTGTCCATCCAAACCAGGGACTTAGGTGGCTGAGGGAATGATAACTTCAAGGAGACACAGGTCTGTCTCCCTGGGCACATATTTAGGCTACTGCACAACATTTAGCATATACAGCTGACTCTTCCTCAGCTTTCAGGCCTCGGCCTCTTCATGCTGATTTGCACATTGATCATCACATCCCCCTCGCCAGTAGGTGTGGGATGCTGGCTTGTGCAGTCTCCCCAGAGCTATTTGAGAGCAGGCAACAGGATACAGCAACTTAATGACTGTGCTGTTAGAGCTCTTCTCACACAAGGACTGACTCCAACAAAGGGTTTCCTCTAAAATAGAGAGAAACAGTCCTGCAAAGGCCATCACAGTAGGAGTTCAGGAGGTACATTTAGTCACCATCCAGAGGAGACCCCTCTTTCCACAGAGACTGAACTGACACTCAGCTGCCAGCCTCCCTAGGCACACTGGCTGCTTTCTGTGGAGCACAGCAATGTGCTGGCTCTGAGCTGCTCTCAAGGTGACACAGATGGCCCCTGTGTCTGCAGAGCATTCAGCCTAGATTGCCAAGGGGGAAACAGCAAAGTCCTACTAAAGAGAGAACATTAGTGTTTAATGAATCATTTTCCAGTATGAAAATCCTTCCTTTTATTTTAAGCTACAAGGGATTCAAACCAATGCCAAATGGCTCACTCTTCTCATTTTATTTATTAGCAGTGCATGCTCAAGACAGAAGTGTTTTCTCTTATGTGCATAGCTCACAATTACATGGTAGTTATGTAACAAATGACTTTGCTCTTTAAAATGCCAGACTGCTTTAGCAACGGTTCAAAGAGAGAAGCATCTAAACCAGAGTGCCCTCTGAACAGCACACTGACAACCTTGTGCTGACAGAGCTGTTGAGAGATGAGCATCACTAGAGCAGCATGAAGCTCTACATGCTTTATCTCTGAACGCTGCAGCTTGAAAGACACTGAAATTCTAGACAGTCTCCTAAAAAACAACTAGGATGAACTGCAGAAAATACAAAGGAGCTAGAGAGGAAAGACTGTAGAACTGCTCCTGACAAGCATAAGGGAGCAACTTGTAAAATCTCTGAAAGATGCCAGAAGCATCTGAATGACCTACAATGAAACCTGTCAAGTGGCTAAATATCCATAGGCAGCAACACCACAAAAAGCAGGTTTGGCACATTTCTGTTCCATGGCCAAAGTGCTGCATTTGCAGAGTCTGCCTTCCCTGTGGTGGTTCTGAGAACAGACTGAGTGGCTATTTACTCATTCCTACGTTCCAAATACGAGAAGTGGTAAACAAAACCTAAGGTTGGTTCTTTTCAGCATCTTTCAAGCCTGAAGACCCAAATAGGCTGTTCCAAGCCACAAGGCAGTGAAGATGCTGGGTGCCTACCTGTGATAGCTCTCCGGATCTCTCGCGCAGCTTCCTCCCGCATCTCGATGGAGGCTTGTTCACTGTACCAGGCTGCATGTGGTGTACAGATCAGGTTTGGGGCATCCTTCAAGGGGCCCTGACTAAAGCTAAATGAAGATTTAAAACAAAATCAAATGACAAAAAACAACTGGGTGGGGAGAGAGAGGAGAGGAGAGGGAGGAAAGGGGAGCAGAATCCAGATGGATTTGTTCATACACAGAATAATTTCAACAACACAAAAACTGCATTTCTATTCCTTGTTGGGTTTGATTTTAGTTCTATCAGTTAATTTCACACACTATTCAAGGCATAAATAAGCCACAATCACCTCTTATAGGCTCAAAGGGTAGAACCTAAGCATAGCAGCAACATTAGTTTCTGTCCAGTGCACTGATTGGTCACTACAGCTGCTGCTGCCCCAGCTATGGGGCAGAAATGCATGAAGCAAGGCCCAGATCAGTTTAGGGTGACTTTCCCTGGCTCAGTTTCATCAGTTTAACTCTCACTGCATTAACCAACAAATCTCTGATCTCTCAAAAGTCACTATGGGACATTTAGTCATTTTAAGAAAAAAAATATTGCAATTATTTCCAATTTAAAAGTGTGTCCACCAGCAGCCTCAAGCCTCCTTTTTTTTTTTTTAATAATTCGGTTATTTTTATCTGTTATTTTTAATCACTCTCTCTCTTCTTCCTTCATAGAAACCCCACAGAAATAAGGACATATACAGATTTATTCTTGGGGAAAACAACGTATCTTTATCAAAGGGCTATCGCAGATACAGGGGAAAGAAACTTGCTCCTCCTATTTATTTCCAAACATATTACAATCAATTGCAATAGCAGGAGAACAAATATTTTAAGACAAAAGTGTGCTGTCAGTTATAATAGATAAAGTGACAGATTTGATCTGTAGTCAATGTCAGAGTATCTGGCAAAACTCTTGAGTAAAGAGTTGCCCACTGCCATCAGACAGGCAGCACTGAGCCAAGGGAAATGGAGGTTGCAGCCCTGCCACTGAATCTCTGCAGATGGCATCTCCATGCAGTACCTGGGGCTCTCCTGGCCTGTTGGGGCAGAGCTGAGACCTAAACCGAGGAAAATGCATGTAGCTGGAAACCCCTTCAGCTGTTAAGATGCTGGCTTTGCCCAGCACTGCAATGACTGCATTTAGAAGTCAATAAATGCAGGGCAGGCACAAATAACATTAAACATTTGTGATGTCTTGCTGTAGATATAACAACTGGACCTAAAAAGATGCTATTCTAGTTTTTAGAAGTTTCTATTTCTAGTCCTCAAGTTGACAGTGAGAAACTGTCCTCTCTCCAGTCTTTACAGCCTACCCCTCAAGTCCTGGATCTGCTGCTCTTCAAAAACTCATTTGGATTGTTCCAGTTACCATGAACATTTCTCCGTGTCCAGACTGAGGAAGGCTTTGTGACACACAAGCACTAGGCTATGGTAGCCTCTTCTCCTAACTCCAGAAGTCAGGCTCTGGACTCAAAGGCATTTCAAACAGGCCCACTCAACTAGGGGTGCTGGTGTCATAACACCAATGCCACACAAGGCAGTGGTTCATTTCTGCCTAGCCTGCTCAGTGTCACTCAAAACATTAGGCTTGTGCTAGGCTAATGACAGCAGAGTAACTACTGCCTTGATAAAGGGTTCAACAAAACCAAATCTGCTCTGACCACCTTCACCTTTTTTTGGCCCTGCTGCATTTCTGCTTCTCCTGCAGAGGCAACCCAGACAGAAGTCTTTTTCTCCAGGAAGGTGTCATGAGGTAATTATTTTGGACACCAACTCAACCCCTTTGCTTTCTGAGAGTTTGTTCAGTCAGTTAGTTGCCTCTAAAGCTGCATCAATGACAAAGGAGCACTCCCCTCAGAGCCATGACACAAATCCATGCCCAGAACCTGAATGCAAGTCCCTGCTAGTCCTACTAAATAAACTCAGTGGATTTCAGTTGGGGGTTTTATGGGTTTTTTCTAAATTGCCTGTAATGTTTTTCCCTTCTGACCACATTCCCAAGCTCCACCTACATTTGCATTAGTCCAGTGCTGCACAGATTCATGTTGCTTTAAGGAGCATTTAGCTGAGGCGAAACTCAGTTTACTTGTTGCTGTTGATTGTATCATGCACTAAGACTTAAAAATAAGAAAGTGAACGAAATAAAAAAGAAAAGAAAAGGAAAAGCACCTGAATGGTTCTGACTCATGTACATCTAAGGCTGCCCCTCGTATCCTTCCTTCCTTCAGGGCCTGTGCAAGTGCTTTTTCGTCTACTAACCCACCTCGAGCTGTGTTGACCAGGAAAGCCCCTTGTCTCATCTAGGGAAAGTTGAAAAACAAGAATGATGAAATAAAAATAAATGAAATAAAAACTTTGTGGCATTATTTTTCTTTTTTTTTTTTTACTCAAAAGAAGCATCCATCACACACAAAGGCTTTTTCAGCTGTTTAACCTGTAACAGTTGTCATCCCTTGCCATTGTAAAGCACCACCAAACGCGATGCTTCCAGCAGAAAATGCTATTTCACAGCACTTAGGAACCTTTTGTTTCTCGTAAGTGGTGTCTTTTAAACAGAAGCCTCGCTTCAGATACTCCACAGAAACACGATCAAAAGATACAACTGTGCATAGGAAAGCGACAGATCATTTTATGCCTTTTGATTTCACTGTGAAATTGCATGCGACAAACTCCAGCACATCCTTAAACAAATTCATACTTTGTGGTTTGCGACTTTCACACAAATAAAAAAGCCTGCCTCGGTTCTGCAGAAAAACCAACGCTTTTGGATTTTCAAACACTCTTCCCTTTAGTTGTCAAAACACAGTAGGATCTATGTTTTATTTATTTTTGCTACTTCAAGCTTCCTCCTCCCTGTGAGACTTCCCAAAGAAAGGCCTAAAGAATTCTTATATTATTCAATTAAAAGGTATGAAAATGAATGTGGTTGAGGACGCCGCGTGCCCAGGAGAGGAGCTGTGCTGTGCGCTGGGCAGATTAGCATTGCAGATGGCACTGTGTGGGTTTTCACCATCACACATCCACAGCATCAAAACAAACTGATGGATTAATAGGAGATGGTACAGAAAAAAAAAATTAAAAATCAATCACTCCATCCTGCTGCCAGCCACCCTAACACTTCATCTATTGCCAGGTGCCTCAAACAGCTTCTAACTCAGAAGCATTTCCAAAGGTGAGCATACAAAGAGCAGGAAGTGTGGTGATAAAAATCTCAGTTTGTACTAAGTCCACCTCTCACAATATGAACAAGAAACCCCCAACATTTTGATCCCTGAGTCAACTACTTGAAGCCTACACATCAAACTAAAGCTCCTGTAACGGATCCTTGTGCTAAAAGACTGACTGGAAACATCAAATTCATCAACAAGAAGGTTTAGATGGAAGTCAGCTAGAGAATTTTTTAATGAGATCATAGGAAATATTAACCAATTAACATGCATATGCTTGCAGTTAGCTCTTTAGAAAAAACAAACCATATTTTCCTGGGCAACTCACTGGGTTTAGCATGGCCCTGCTTTTCCATCTGGAGACTCTTAGGCTTACAGGAGAACCTCTACAGGAAAGCCAAAGTCCTCTTAGAGGAGCAGAATGAAGGGATAGTTAAGTTTTATGTAATGTGGGAACTGGAACAGTGAAGAAATGATCACAAGCTCTTCTAGTAACAAGGTGACATTCCTGATGGAAACTATCACTGCAGCTCCACTACTAACGCCAGCAGAAAGAACCAGACCAACTCAAGCGACAACCACATCTGCTGTGCAGACATGCCCTGTAGGCTTGGGAAGCTTATGTACCTTGCCTGTTTCTGGGCTCTTGCAAGTAACTGGTTTGAGTTTCTGTCTAGTACTGAGTTTTAAGTGTGCTCATGCCCTTTGAAGGGCTTGACAATTTTCATCAAAGCAAACCCTGCTAAAAATCCTCTGTTAGAGGTTAAGAGCCTTATTTTCCAAGCTCTAAAGCTAACACTAAGACAAGTCCAAAGCAAACAGAATGTGGCTGCAAAACTGCCTCCCAGGGGGAGTGAATGAGGTGACTCATGATAAACTGTGAGGGTGGAAGCACTTTGAGATGATGCTGAACAATGGGTGGAAACTTGAAAGAGCTTCACAGCCAGAACTGCTGATGCTGTTAAACTCCCCGCACCAACCTGCAGAGTTGCTTTAAAAACACACTGCATTTCAGTTGCAGTGTCTGCTTCTCAGATTGGTCAAACTAAGATGATCTCTGCTTCTCTGAAGAGCACCTGGTTAAAATGTGTTTGACAGGCACAAGCTTGAGACACTTCTCAGAGCTAACTCTAGGACTACAGGGCCAAGCATCATGGCTAGACAGAATGCTGACTAATTAAAGGGAAAAGGCTGATGAAGGAGAATACTCACACCACCATTTAAAAGACATTTTAAGGTTATGTCATTGCAGATTTGAAACAATTCAGGACAAGACCTAGTGAAATAAGATGCACTACATGTCTCTGTACTTGGTGTAGGAATTGGTTATTCCATGAGCATGCAGACCTGGACAGAAGTGGCATGTAACACTACACATTTTAGGCTAACTAACATCTGTCAGCCTGAAAAAAGCTATTCTGTTTTGTTTTTTACATATTCAGGAGATCTGTTTTATGCAAACTAAGCAGTTGGAGGTTTTAGTTTCATGGTTTTCACATCAGCTGTTATGATACAGGCCGCTTCATTCAAATCAAAAACCATCTTCTAGCACCTTGATCCTTGCTTTAATCAGGAAGGATAACAACTGGCAAGATAAATGCTTACTATACCCTTTCCAGCACAGATTTTCATTTCAGATGGTATCATTTAGTTCTTACAATTTGTTTGTTTGTTTCTCTTATTAATGAACTAAGCCGTCCCCAAAGCTTACTGCATTTACCCCACTTCCACTCAAAAACTTCCCATGAAACACTGGGCCAAGTTTTACAGCCCACTGCATGAGCAGTGACCACTGCTCTGCCTCCAACAGCCCCTCTGATCTGGGTGTGATTCCCTTTGGGTCTGGATGTCTGCCTGCAAAGCCACCTGACAGTGTCATAACCACAAGATGCACCTGAGCACACAGAGGGGAGTCCTCAGGGCAGAGTGACAGAGCTCTCTTCTCTCACAGATCTGGACTTTAAACATCTTCACTTCTTCCAAGGTTTTAAATCCCAAACCCTGTTTTTATCTTAAGATTGATCTTCAAAATCCCTGAACTCACAAGCCAAGAGCTGTGCTTGATAGTGTAACAGATGCTGCATGACTGGAGAACACTTTCAGCAATTCCTTCAGTTTCTCTTGAAGCTCAAGAGCAGTAGGTACAAACCACTGCTCAGAAGCCAAACAATGATTTTACTGCAAAGGAGTGATAGTGTCACTGTCACCAACATCACACCTATAGAAACCAGGAAAACCAAGTAGAATATTCCAAAGTTTCTTTCCTGTAGACTATCAAAGTTCTTATATGTCAGCTGTTGCCCACATTGAGGCTGGAGTCAGAACCCAGACCTAGTGGAGAAGCTTACTAACAAATTAGTCTAGAATGGACCAGTTAATACATCTAGATTCTGAAATTATTTTAATATTACCTAAAACTTTCGGGATAGATTAGTACTAACTCCAAGGAACATTATTTTTCCAGGTAACACAACGCTGCAGATGCAACCCATCCAGGAAGAGCTCTGCAGCCATTAGCAGCGAGCACAGGAGGGAGCCATTTAGTCACAATCCTGAAATCCCATCTAAAGAACCCAAACTGAGGAACCAGAGTGCAAGCAGAACTGCTACCTGACAACACACCGGCGAGGAAATGGCTACAGGAGCTGGAGAAAAGATGCTTTTACAGAGACACAGCTTCATTCAATCTCAGCAACATTCAGAAAAGCAAATTATTTCCACAAATGCCAAGTTATAAGCAAAAAAGCCAATAAAAGCAAGAAAAGGCAAGCCATGAGCTATTTGCTACTCAGTTATAAGACTGCTTGATCTCAGAGCAGCAAGAGGGAAAGAATTCTCACGTGAGAACCTGCAAACCCTAGAGCATGTCAGTCAGCAGTAGCAGGATGCCCACAGAGCTCGTTACCTGCTTGATGGTGAAGTCATTAATAAGATGATGATTGTGTTCGTTCAAGTTGCAGTGCAGGGTAACACAGTCACTGTGGAACAGCAGGTCCTGCAAGGTGCTGACCCGCTGCAGTCCCAGAGCTCGCTCCATGCCATCTGAGAGGTATGGGTCATAGAAGATCACACTGAAGCCAAAGGCTTTGGCACGTAGTGCTACTGCTTGCCCAACACGCCCTGCAACAACAAACAGAGGCAATTAGGACAGAAGTGGAGCAGCTGGTGCAAGGCATCCTCTTCCTATTGCAAATGCTCCCACCAAATCATACCCTTTTGTACAGCACCTAGAGGAGGATACAAGAGACAGCTTCCATCCCACTGGAAATCATTCCCCAGACCAGAAACGTGACCTCTGGGCTGTGTCCCACTGTCCAAAAGGAAGCAGGAGCTTTGCACCTTTTGCAGCCCCAGATCTGAAACGCCAGAAGACGCCACGTCATCTGCAGTGAACTGTGTAACACCAGTTTGCCTGCTGGGCCTGCTGATGGCAAAACACCACAGTTTGTGAACACATCCTGCCAAGGGCTTACTCTTACCCGTGTCAGACCAGCTGGTTTTAATAAAAAGCTATAAAATTAATCCTCAGAAATGGATGCAATAAAGGTAATTTGCTTAATCTGAAATGCAACCATGCTCAATCCTGAGATCTCTTTTCTAAACTACTATTTTCTTCTGTACTTAAAAGCATCTATTTAGCATTAAAATGCCTTTAAAAGGCCCTGTCACCTGAGGCTTTAAGAAATGTATCCATCTACCTAAATGATGAATAAATGAGTCCCTTGCACGGTCGCTCAGTAAGAAGAGTGCAATGCCTTTTGGTATCCCCACTGATACTACCTCTTCTCTGTTCCTCTTCCCTTATTGGCCTATCTCAGAGTTGTGCCTGAAATTGCTATCAAGCACAGTCCCATGCCACATGTGTCAAGAAGTGTTTTCCTCTGACGCACCACCAGTAAAACCCAGTGAAAACAGTCAGTGACCACTTCTCCAGAATACCCTTACTTACTAGAATAAGAACTAACAGCCTCTCAGGTTCCCAGCTCCTCACTAGATTACTCAGAGTAGGACAAAGGTTAAAGAGCTTTCCAAAGCAGCACTGGACACACCAGAACAAGCAAGGTTTGTTTTGAAAACAAGTTAACAAGTTTCCTCTCCTAACATCTGAGTTTGTTCAAAAAAGCATCACATTAAGACAGGGAAATCCCATCTCTTGCCAACTGATCTTGAAGGGATTTCCCCCTGCTTTTCAGTTCCTCTTTGAATCAACTTAAGAGGCTTCTTCACAGAAGAAAGGTTTTTTTGTTGAGCATTTTAACCTGAACATAGCAATTCTGCAGTGCTCAGTGACAGCTCTGCTTGGAATCTTAAGCAGTGGCAATGTGACAGGGGCTGACTGTTTTTCTCTCAGGACACCAACTCATTGGAGTCTTCAAACCCTTTCCTTCACCATACTTGCATACATCTTACCTGTTTGCTTCTCAAGACAGTTTTCTATCAGGCAATTTTCAGCACAAACACAGCATTATCCCCAAGTTTTGGCATGTTCCCTGCTAAAGGCATCAGCCACACAATTCGGTGTTTCTAAGTAAGGAGCATCACTCCTGCTCCAGCTCCATATACACACCACTGTCATCTGTCCTGTTCTACACTCTGTACTGCACCAGTACCTGGGGAGTTTCACGACACAATCTCTTACAGCACTCTCCAGTTAAAGCTATGCTTTCCATTCCCTGCAGTCAGGCTAACAAATCAAAGCCTCTGCAATGAGCACAGCTTCCTTCTGAAACACTTGGAATCAGATGTGGACTTCTAGACAGAGCTGTACTAGCACAATTCCTTCATGAGACAAAGCACCCACAACTGAGAAGTCGCACTTAGCCTCAGCCATTGCACAAACACCCAAGCAAGCACAAGGAATTTGCCAATTCCTTTTTAAACTGCAGCCAAGCAACACAGCACAACCACGAACCTGTCAGAGCTTTTTCCCCCCTCTCTCTAAAAGCTTTTATTATTTAAGACTCTCCTGAACCATGAGAAGTGGGTTCAAAGCCTACCTCAGCCCATCAAGAACAAAAGAACAGCACACAAAGTATCTCACCTTTGGGACAACTTTATCTTCAAGGTCTATACAACTGCTATGAATATTCACAGAACCACAGAGTGTTAGGGGTTGGAAAAGACCTCAAAAGATCATCCAGTTCAGCCTCCCTGCCAGAGCAGGATCACCTATACGCAGCTGCTTGCAAGGAAGGCAAACCCTTAAATTCAAAATATTAATTTCTTGGTCAGTAGTGTGGGGAGAACACAGGGACTGTGTGTTGTACAGGACTGCAAGGCAATGGAGAAAGTGACCAGGGCCTGTTTTAGAAATCAGATTTATAGGAAGCTCTAGCAAAGCCCATGTATCGTCCCATTGACACCAGCAGTATGGAGAGATACCCAAGCTGTCTGGACCTCCTGTTACAGTTTAACCCATCCACTCCTTGTAAGTCTCCCAGTTCCCTCCAAATCTCCCAGTCTGTAGGTATCTCTGACCCTGACCTTGTCAATGACCCAATCTGAATAGATAGCTGCAGTTATCAATGCCCCCTGCCCAGCTCTTGGGCAAACAATGTGCATCCTGTGCTAGCATGACAAAGTCTGACCCAATGCCCTCAGCAGTGTAGCAGTGTTGATGACCTACCTACAGACATCCCTGAAAAGTGCTTTCACTTCACAGCCTTTTCCTGTCCCTGCAACAGTCATGGAGAATCTGGGTAATTTTTCCTCCCTCTCAGGGAACTCTACAATGTTGAAAGTGCCATTCTGACATATTTCCTGCTGAGCACATTAGGAGAGCTAGCAGGAGCACTGAGGTACATCACTTACTGTATGGCAGTGCCACCCAACTGCCAAGCCTCAGTGCTGTCTGATAACAGATCAACACTTTGCCAACATCTATTCAGGACTGTGGGACAGATGAGAGAATGCAAGCAGGTGAGGAAACAGAGTGAGTGATGACCTACATCATGATGCAAAGACAAATTTATCTTGAGAAATTTCACCTCTAGAGTGAGAAAATGCATTAGCTGTTAGTCATCAGCATCTGTGACCAAAGAAGAAAAGGGAGGGTGACTTCACTGCTGTAAAATTGTCATTGCAGCAGAATCAGGCCAGGCTGTCTCTTCAGTGAAGTACTTGTATGTTGCTGTTTGTAAACACTCTCCCTTTAAAAAGCCCCTAAATGTTTAGATGTAAGGTGAAAAGGTAGTTTTTTTTTTATGTAAGGCTTCCCAGTCACACTTGAATCACTTAAAATATAGGACACTGGATAGTAATAAAGATTAGAAGTGACAAAGACAGCTGTTTAATGATGTGGTATTATTTATGTATAGCTCAAAGAAGTACACACTTCATAAAGACAGCAAGAAGCCCAGGCTCTGCCCTCAGGAGCTCGGAGGCTAACCAAACAGCAAAACAATGACGGATGGCATCCAACAGGCACATGAAGGAGGCTTTATGCTGTTGAGTCTCTGCTTATCTCCAAGCTCAATATAAGCAGAGGATGAGAGATGAGGTTAACTTTAGAGGAGGAGCACAGAGTAATAGGATTAAGCAGGATAGACCAAGTGTTAACGCAGGAATATGTATGAGAGGAGGCAAAGAAAAGAGTGGGTGATGGAAAGAAAAAGGCAATTGAGTCATGAAACTTGGCTAGACCAGCGGGTGAGGAAGTGAGGAGCCGAAACTTTGGAGAGAATGATGTAGTCATCGCCTAGCACAGCGATAGGCAAGAGCCTAGGGTGTTTCTTTTTGGCAAAACGAGAGAAAAGCCCAGGAACAGATGCAAAGAATGTCTGGACTTAGTTGCAGAGATCATGAATTTAAAGACAAAAACAGAGAAACATGGTTGTGGTTAAGACACAAGGTGGTCCCAGACGCCCATTAAGGAGAAAGGACAGTATCAATACTACACCTGACTAGAGAAAAGGACTTGGTAACAGATAATGAGAATTGTTTGTTTTGTGTGCAGTGCACTCATTCATAGCCTTTTAATAGCCCATCACATCTGACACTGACATCTCCAAACAATAACGAATTGAGGCAAAATTACAGACACAGAAGAGGCCACTAGTAGAGAAACATAACCCAAGGGCAGCAGCCTTTTGGAAGTGATTGTAAACACACATTTCAGTCTGAAACTAGAGAAGCAAAGGCCTGTATCACGGTCTAAGTGCCTGAAGGGCTCAAACGTAAAGCCTCTTTCAAGACTCCATTTTAAATCCTCATTAATACATAGCTACACAAGGGTTTGTTACACAGGTGGGAATCAAAATGCTGTGCCTGGTCACATGCAAGCACAAAAACCAAACACTGCAAGTTTTCAAACCCAATTTTTTCTTGAAGGTGTGAATACTCTGTTGTAGGCAAAGAAATGAGAACAATAAAAGGTTAGAGAAAATGACTCGTTAATAACTGTGACAGATGTTTACCTTTAAAATCAGATTTTACCAGTCATTTAATCCACCACAAAAGCCTTGCATTTTGAAACAAAACCCAAGCCCTAGCGTTTTACATGGCTTTATACACACTGCCAATCTGACAAGCCATTTGTTTTCCCATACCATTCAGCCATGCACAACAAAATCAGCACACAGAAAAATTCACTTAAGGAATTATATATTACTTTTTTGTTTGGGTTGGGATTTTTGCTTGGTTAATTTTTTTTCATCTGTTCAGTGCAAAAAAATGCAATGCCCAGAGGACAGACACACAGCATGCATGCCTGGGCTGAAGTTTCAAAACCTAGGTAGGCATTTCCATTTCCAACCACAGACTGTCACCTGCAGATTTATGCATTGGTGCCACCCTAAAGTGCAGTAACTATGGTGGGTTTAAATGTGGTGCACAATTACATGTGCATAGATTTGAGAAGACAACTTCATGACTAAATTCTTGGAAGCCATATTTTGAAGGCAGTTCTTCGACTGTGAAGATTCTTGATGTGTTGCATACTCATTTAAATGAGTACTATGTAATACCAGGATATTTTCAGCTTCTAAAAGCAAGAGTTCGTGGCTTGAGTTATTTGACAGCAATGTGTAACTGGAAGAGTCATTTAAGTATGATGTCTTGTTGTCAAAATCATATTAATAATTCCTGTGGATGAATACCACAGCAATTACATCCACCATCTATCAGATCTTTGGTAAGACAAGCACATGACTGAATAATTTTTATATAGAAACTGACTTGCTTGTTTTTCCTTCTGTAACAGACAGCAATTAATTCATCTCAGGCAAGCCTGTCCATCTGTTAGATGCTGAAACACATTTAAGGCCAATTCAGAGAGGTAAGTAGGTGATTTTATATTAGGGCTGCAATGCTTTCAAACTTTCTTGCATACATTTTTCCTCTGATTTGAGCTGAAATACAACTTCAGATGTAGCTCAACCAAATGTATGAAATAATTACTCTGTAGGCTGTTCCCATAGCAAAGAATTTTCAGACATATTAAAAAACAGTGAAATGGAACAGAGAAAGCATAAAAATGAACTATCTATGACAACAGCTGAGAAATACAACAAACATCTGACACCAAGGTTGAAGCAGCAGGATTCTTGTCCTGGAAAAGGGAAGTGACTGTAATCTCCTCTCAAACCAGACACATTCTCTCCTGGGAATGATGTGGTGGTGTAGAGAGCTCAGCGTGGGAAGGGCAGACCTGAGCTGTGAGCCTCTGTAGCTCAAATCTCCATAGGTTTTTACAGGACTGAAAGGTTGAAATGTACCAAAACATCCCCCCAGGGTGCACCAAAGCATTCCCCCAAGCCAACATACCTAATCCAATAATGCCCAAGGTCTCCCCTCGGATCCTGGCAGCCCCAGAAGCCACCTCCCGGATCTGCTCCACGCTCTGTACTCTTGTGCCTTCTCGCAGAGCCTGGTGCAGCCAGGTGGTTCTCCTGTAGAGGTTCAGAATGTGGCACATGGTAGAGTCTGCTGTTTCTTCTACTGAGGCAGCTGGCACGTTGCACACCGCAATCCCTGCACGGAAGGGAGAGAGGACATTGGCTGCGGAACAGTTGTGACTTTTCCCTTCTTTAGCAGTAATTCAGGACCACAATCTCTACATGTACAGATACTGCAACATCTGTTTTATACGAACACCAGGGTTGTAATGGCAGACACAACACTTGACAAACACCTGTAAACATTTCCCCTCCCGCCACTGATTTATGACTACCAACTGCATCTGCAAATTAAGGCGGATAGCAAACAGCACCAAAACCACAAAAGGAAAGCAGTGAAGATGTCAGGTAGCTGTGAACGCAAGTCAGGGCCTTGGTGAGCACTTCCCATGTACGCCAAGCTGGGTGTTTGAACAGCAAAGAGAAACCTGCCTTGCTCTCATGTACTGTAGTTAATAGCTGCTTAGACCTAACTACTTGACTGAGTTTTCCACCACTGAGCAGACACCCCCTAAAAATCCACCTATACAAGTTACAAAACCTGTAAAATAATTTATGACAGCAACTCTCAGTATTCCGTGTAATCACGACACAGGGAGGAACAACTTGCTTCATGCAAAGAGGTTTGTAGAGCTACAACAGAGTCCAAGCCCTTTCCTAGCCCCTCAAATTCAAGAGAGAACCCATCTAACTGCCAAGAGGGAAACAAAGTCTGCCTTTGCCTGGCATATCAAGGTAATGCAAAATTAAATCCGTATTTCTATCAGATGGAAAGTTACCAGTTGAAAAGGGTGTAACATCAAGCAGCTACATGATCTCCCAGACTTCCACAGAGCTGTGGAAGGTGGATGAATTCAAGACTCAGAATTTTACTACAAAAGCAGATCAGGCAATGACGGACTGCGATTCCCCTGCAAGTTATACCATTCTGCTCTCTACCTTCCAGTACAGACCACAGTAGTTAATCAAAATGTTTACTGAAAGTTTGTGTATTTTGACTTCTCTCTTTTCATTCCTTCTATTTACTACATGTTTTGTTTCTAATCATCAGCTCCCACAAATGTTTGTGTCTCAGTTCTGCCAACTGAGATCACAGTGTACAGTGTAATTTCGCGGTGGAGGGAAAAAAACACCACGTGTTTTTTATCCTAAAAACCACCCTAATTCCATCTTCACTGTCTAGTTGTTCAGGTTTTTACATACATAAATATTCAGCGAGTCCTCAACTAACACCAGTGTATTGTATGAAGCAAGAAAGAAAAACCATTCTCTTCAGTAACAGCAATAATAATCTTAAAGAGCTCATACCAGATTTATCTATGTTTTACACTCTAGTGCCTTTGCTCTGCTGCCAGCACATTTTACAGCTTGCTTTAAACCAGTAAAAACCAGCATAAGGAAACTGCAGGATTATTTTTCTTCCCTCTGCTGTGGAGATTCAGTGTCTGCTGAGTCACTGCTCTTAGAGACAGACAAACAGCATCATTTGCTGCGATATTCATCCTGCCTCCCTGCTACCACCACCAGCAGGGCGAAACTCATCGTGGTTTTTTTTTTAAATAGGGAGAAAAGGCTCAAGCAAGGGAAGTGGAAAACAAAAAAAAAATTGACATTCCCTTAAGTGCATCGCGTTGAACAGCTGCATCTGTTTACACAAAGTCTTCTTCATGGAGCAAAAATGCAGGTTTCAGATGGCACAAGTTTAACAAGCATGTCTCCTGAGAGCTGGCATCAACAGAATAATGCTTTAAATGGAACTTCAAGTTGTATCACATGTTTAGGAAGGGAAATGCAAAATTGACTCACCTTATACTTTCCTGTCTAATAGGTTTCCTTAGGAAACTTGAAGAACAAAAAAGCCAGGGGAGAGAAACTTCTTTTTCCCCTATTTGCCCCCAACTTGAAAATCAGCTAATTTCTGAATGGCAGTGTCTGCCTAGCACAAAAAAGCAGCAAGAAAGACATTTTACATGGAAGACAGCACACTCTTAGCTCATATTCATCGTTTCCATGCTCTCTTCCCTTTCCCACCACTTTTAGTTATCTTGTGCTTAGGTTCAGTGCTGAGTAACACAGGAGTGAGGGGGCATCACTAACTCCCACTCCACTCACATCCAGCTACACACTCACAGCTAGTCAATAATTAATAGAAAAAAAAAAAAGAGCCCATCTTCCAAGATTTTATCCAAGAAACAGGTCTTCATGGATTTTAAGAGTAGCAGAAGTGCTAACATGAAAATATCGAGAGGTAAAACTGGCAACAGCCCCCTCCAGCCAGCTCTATGAAACCTAGCTCCAAAAGCTACCATGGAAGTTCAGGTTGTGTCACTTTACAGTCTAACTCTACATTGCACTGTAAGAGTGAATCAAAGCTTTATCCAAAGAGCTATGAATTCTTATGTTACCTCTCTGAACTAGTGCAAACAGTACACATCTCAACAGATAGGTGCAGCAGTCAGTTAGCATTTAAATCCAACCATTCCACCCTAAAACTACTAAAACCAGAGATCTGATTTTATACCCCCCAGCATTTATTGGTTTTTGGCAAGTGGAGAACTGTATTTGCTGACTGCTGGAATGCCAAGTGGGACAGATTCTAGCTAACTGCCTAATCCCAAACCAGGAGCTGAACGATGGAATGTGGTCATTTCACGTTTCATACCAATGACAACTTCCAACATTTGCTGCACTCTGGCTTGAAGAATTACATGGGTGCATTTAAATTATTCATTTGGGTTATAACCCAGCACAGACACTGACAGAAACAGCCAAAGCTGCTCCTCTCACCAGAGACACACTGCACAAATTGGACTCCTGGTCGGTCAGGGCCTTGGATCAGCATAGGCTTTGGTTTCTGATGAAGGATGTGCGCCCAGGCCAATCTCAACCAACGCACACATTTTCTGGTGCTCACAGTGCACATGCCTGACTGACTGAGTTCCAATACCTAGAACACTGCTCTGCAGCCTTCAGACCTGACCTGCTCCTCACAGAAAACCCCAAAGCAAGTCGCCATCCGCTGCCCGAACTACACTGCCACTTCAACGGGGGAATATTTTACTACACTGATAAAGAGCCCATGTAACAGCTCCTCACTACACCAGTGGGGTTGTTACTAGGACTAAACACTGTCAGGTTGAAATACAACGGGAAGCATGCTTGGTCACTTTCACCCTAGGAAAGGCAGGAAGAAAATGCAGGGATTTATCCCATGTGTCAGTCTGACCTGCAAGAGCTGGCTTATTCCAAGGAAAGGAGAGCACAAACCAGACTGCTGCTTCTCCCAGCGAAATACTGAGCACCATGCACCATCTCTTCCCAGCTTCAGAGTGGGAATTTATTCTGAAGCACCAACAACTGATTCGCCTATAAAATGGGCATTACTTTTATGGAGTGCTTTAGTGCTAAATCTCATGCATCATAAATAAGTCTCAGACAGCTGATAATGATCTCATTTTTTATTCAAACAGCAGTAGTATGCCATGCTGATGGAATTATACTTTGTGATTGGATTACAGCAGTAGTAGTTAAAATATACAATTGGCATTAAAAAAAAGAGATGAAAAATTAAGGCCTTACTCGTTGGGTTTATATTGAACATACAGATTGTCACCCTGTCACAAAGATGTTAATATTATCATTTAATTAACTAATGCTACTATCTCCATAATGATTTTTAAACACTTTGATGAGGAAATTATACAGCTTACATACTATAAATTATACAGAAAACATTAATGCAAAGACTCAGATGCTATCAGATTTCTGGAGGCAAGCAGAAGATGTTAAAAAAAAAAAAACACACACACACAGAACAAACCAACCACAAATGTCTTTAATGGTCATACCTAAATCTCCAGCAGATTTGATGTCAATATTATCAAAACCACTGCCAATTCGGACAATTATTCGAAGCGCTTTAAATTTCTCCAGGTCTTCTCGTGTTAAAGTGATAGTGTGATACATCAGTGCCCCCACTGCTTCATTTAGTACCTATAAATAAAATGGAAGAAAAAAAGTGCTTAATTTTTTCTTTCACAGGATCTCCACTTAAACATGTATATATCTCTTCAGGCAATAAGACTGCAACAGCATTAAATCCAGGTCTCGTTTCTCCAGACACCTTCCAGCCTCTTGTTAGTCTTTGCTGTACCCATTCTAGCATGGTGAGATGAGCTTTAGAAGAACTCAGTGACCTGTGTTTGTCTCTTATGAAGAGGGGAAACCCTTCAGTCCACACAAGATGCTCTGCACTATGGAACTCCAAGTGCAAGTGTCCCTGGCCTGCAGATGAAACACCGGGGGAGCAGCATCCACTCCAAACAATGAGCACTTTCACTCTCAGGCAGCTCAACTGTGAATGGAGTGACAGAGCAGTTTCTCTTCTCCACATACAGAGTGGTACAGACATTCACTGCACTACTAAACCACTTGATACCTGAATAGATAACATTCAGGGATCACAACCCTGAGACAGCAGAGACTGAATCCACACATGAGAACCAAGTGTTTGTGCCTCAGTTTTCTTTGCTGCAACCAAGCTCTTGCCAACAGAAAACTGGATACCATATAAATTGGTACAAATAAGATGCCAAAACAGACATTACTGGGGGGGGGGGGGGGGGGCCCCCACACACAAAAAA